>VWZW01006482.1:71793-113015 GCA_013397115.1 Edolisoma coerulescens | reverse complement strand
TCCCTCCCCAGCAGCAGCCGCAGAAGCGCCGGCTCAGCACAGCGCTGCGGCTCCATGGCTCGGGGATTAGCCACTCATTTGCCATAAATAGAAAATGGAGGGAATGTGTTTTAGTGTATGAAATATACCCCGAGAGGCCGCTGATGCGCAGGAAGATGAGTGTGTCCTATCGATCCCTGTCCTCATCCCGCTCCCCGCCTCCCTCCCCGCAGAGGTGACCCTCTCGCCCTGTGCTGACCCCGGGGCCTGACCCTGTGCCGGGAGTGGGGGATTTATCCCTGTGGGGGTGCTCCTGGGGAGGGATGAGCCCTGGAGCCGGGCTCCCCACCCGGCTGGTCCCCCAGGGCACGTCTCATGCTCACGGAAGCATTCCCAGGAGGACCTCTCCGAACGGTCTCAGTGTTGGGAGCCCCGTTACGGTCAGCAGAGAGAAACTCCTCCGCATGATTCATCGGCTTAATTTAGCCATTTGCCTCGGGGTAAGAAGAGGAAAGCCTGGAAAGAACCTGGTTTTCTGTATTTGTGGTGGAAGGAGCCAGGGAAACAAGCCCAGATGGATCATAGATGCCCACTCCTGGTGCAAGGGATGCCACTCGGATTTCCAGGGCACCAGCGCCTGGAAGACCCTTACTGAGACCTGACTGTGTGGGATGGGATGACTTTGATATGTCCAGGCAGAGCAGAGCTGAGACGTGGAGTTTCCATGACTGTAACTGCTGCCCATCAGCAGCTCCATGCCTGGATCCGTGTTTACACAGTGGAGCCGTAAGGACGTTTCCCTCCACACTCTCAGCCAGTGCCTTTCATGCCTACGGAGAAGAGAGGAGACCCTTCTGGATGCTCCTTTCTGGGCCGCGTGCCTTTGGCGTGCTGGGATGTGCTTTCCCGGCTGCCTGTGCTCCCTCCGTCTGCTGCGGTGGCACCGCGCCCACCCGCGCTCGGCCCGGTGCCTTTCCAAGGAGAGCTCCTGCCGAGCCAGGACGGGTTGAATGGGCAACCAGCACAACGCTGCGGGTGCCACGGGCCTCAGTGAGGGGGTGGGACGCGGGGTTTGGGGGACAATAAAGCCCTCGTGTGGCTCTGCAGGGTGGCACCTCCTGCACCGACATTCGTGGGCCAGCTGAGCTTGTTTCCCTGAATCCTTTCACCAGGAGTGCACAAAAGCAGGCCTTGTTAGGGCTGTGCTGTTCTGCATGCACGGCTTTCCCGTGCCCAAACTGAGCTGGGTGGTTGATGTGGAGAAAGGCCTCTGTCTCTCCTCTGCCCACGATGGTGCTCTTGGCAGCGAGACCCGATGAAGTTCTCCTGGGAATGCCCCCGTGTGTGAGAGATGGAGGCATGAGTCAAGGGCTCCGTGTTCCCATCTGTCCCCACCTCACACACAAGTCATCTTCTCGTATCCTCGTGTCATCCCTGCTCGAGCAGCGTTTCTGGTACTGAAGAGGAACCCAAAGGAGGACCAAGGTCTTACACACGGCAGTGTGAGGGTCAGCAGGGCTTTGGGACAGCTCAGTGCTGCATTTTCTGGGCTACTGAGCTTGTTCAAGCACACAGCTCAGACTGCCTTTGGTTCCCAGCACCCCTCTGCTGCCACTCCGGTGTTCCAACCCTGCACATGTCCCTGGATTTACTCCAATTTTATGCCTGATGAGGCTCAGGCCTTACGCTGCCAGTTAATGGACCTTAAAATGCCTGGAGATCCCGGTCCTGCTTCCCTGGCTTCATCGAGGGTGGAGTTCTGCTGCAGGGGAGCGATGGTGGGAGTGTGGGTGCCCAAATCCCATGGGGATGCTCGTTCCTTTGGGTCCCCTAGGAGCGGGGAGGCTCATCCCTCTGGGTCCCATGGGACAGCCCAGGCTCTCCCTGGAGGTGAATATCTGCACACATTTCCATGCAGACTCCTAAGCAGGAGCCCCAGGATGTCCTTTCTCAGGTTATCCCACTCCTTGCTCTCGGAATATCGGCTGAAGCCCGTGCCCATGGGATTGGCCTCACGGCCACGCATTCCCAAGCCAAGGTGTGTCCTCTCCACCAGATCTGTCTGCGAGAGGATTTCTGCATCCAACAGAGGAGGAAAAGACGTTGCAAGGGATCTGATGAGGCATCTGCAGGGAAATCAGGCTGAATCCAAGGGTCTCGGGAGTGAGGAATGTCCTTCTCAGCATGTCCTGGTGATGTTTCCACCCTGGAGCAAAGCCATTCATCTTCAGTGACTTCCTGCTTAGGTCTTAAAAGCATTGAGAAGGATGGGCAGATTTTCAATGGCCTTGGGAGAGACAAGAAGTCTCATTTGGTTCTTCTTCCTATTGATCTGTCCCTTCAGATCAGACTTTCCTTCAGGACTGTCCATTTTTCCTCCCAAAGCCTCCTGCAAGGATGTGGCTGCAGTGGTTCTGCTCACCTCCCAGCTGCTGTTTCCATCAACAAAAGATGAGGGGATGGAGCAGTCACTTCCCTCCAGCTCCAGCCCTCTCACCCCTGACCATTTTTTGGCTTAAAAGGAAACTTTTCCAAACTTTCCTGGATGATACCCTTGGGACACAGTGGGAATGTTTGAACATCAGGAAAATCTCTCCTTCCCCTTTAATCTCACCTTGGCTTTGACACAGGGCTGGTTTTACCCTTGCTCACTCACCTACCCACGGGATCCCATCCCAGTCCCTGGAGGGGGGTGAAGAGGTGGCAGTGGGATGGATGTGCTCACTCTGGGGTCCCCCCTGTTGGGACTTGGCCAGGGTTGGGGGTACACCAAGGCTGCAGAAAAGGAGGTTCTGCCTCTTTCCTTCCCTCTGGAAGGTCTTGGGCAAGCTCCTTCAGCACAAATCCTCAAAAAAAGAAAAGGACTTGGTGGCCTGGGAGGCTTTGAAAACCCCACCCCTGCAGGATCCACTGCCTGGGGGTGGGGGGAGCCTTTCCTGGGGTGTGTCCCCCCCCATCAACCCCTCCAGAGGTGCCTGCTGGGGGGGAGGGAGGACGGGGCCAGGCCAGCAGCCCCAGACTCTGTCCCCTGTCCCCCCACGTCAGTCTTGTACCGCTCACCGTGGTTCACGCTCTGCATCCTCCTATTTAGAGGAAATCTATAAACCACTGAGTACAGAGCGAACCCTCCGAGCCTTCTGCAGACAATTGATCAGCCAAGGCTTTCAGCTCCGTGGTTTCTTTTTTTGCCCCTTTTCTCTGTCTCCCTCTGTTTTCCTGAAGCCACCCGGGCTCCCCTCGGGCTCCATCCTGCCCCACCTCCTGTGCAGGGGTACAAAGGCCCACAGCTCATGCCCCAGTGCCCAGCGGGCTCTGCCCATCAGTCCTGGGATTTTGGGGATGGCTGGAGCCTGTTCAGCAGCCAAGGTCCCGTGGAATGGGGATCTGAGCTGCTGGTGGGCTCCACAGCACCCGATGCAATCTCTGGGCCCAAAGGGGGTGAGGTGTCCTCACGGGGTGCCTCAACCCACACAGGCTGGTCCAATCTCCCCAGTGCCCCAACGTTTCCCTCCCTCTGCATTCCCAGAGGCTGGAGAACAACCAAGAGCTGGGAAACCACTCCTGGCTGCCCAGCACTTTGGAGCTTAGTCCTTCTCCTCCTTGGCAGGCTCCAAAATCTCTGTGGGAGGGTGGAATAAGCCGAGAGGGCAAAGCCCACCGTGCCCCAAGGGTTGGAGATGTTGCCACCAACCTCAGAGGGAGGAGGAAACCCTGCCCAGACAGCCTGGACCTGCATCTACACCCAGGAAACCTCCACATCTGGCTGGGACCTGCCACAGCTGCTTCAGCCGCAGGGGCTGGTGCAGAGATTTGTGCCATCCCTGAGCAGGGAATTGGGAAAATGTTTATTTTTCTCCACAGAAAAATGATGACTCATTGACTCAAAGCCTTTTGTTGCTGTTGCTGTTGTGGGAAACATATTGTTTTGATTAATATCTTGGCTTGGGAATGGAGATGAGGAAATAAAGATTTGAAGTTATCAAAGCATCCCATTGGGAAAACAAAATCTCTTTTGTTTCGGATGTTAAGTTGGTTGAGAAAAGGCTTTTAGAAGGTTAAACTGAGTTAAAAGCTGGGCTTAAGAGCAACAGTCATTCAAATACTCAAATTGCAAATTGTTTTGGTGTCCCAAAGTCTTCATTTACTCTGATTCCAGCAGGGGAAGCCAAAGAGCCCCCAGAAGTGGGAAAGCTGTTTCATGGAATCCCAGAATGGTTTGGGTGGGAAGGGACCTTAAATTTCATCCCATTCCACCTCTGCCATGGGCAGGGACACCTTCCACTAGCCCAGGTTGCTCCAAGCCCTGTCCAACCTGGCCTTGGACACTTCCAGGGATGGGGCAGCCACAGCTTCTCTGGGCACCCTGTGCCAGGGCCTCCTCACCCTCCCAGGGAAGGATTTCTTCCCAATATCCCATCTAAACCTACTCTCTCTCAGTTTAAAACCATTCCCCCTTGTTTCCAGACCAGAATTTGTGTTTTAAAAAGGATTGAAGCGTCAGGCTCTGTCGAGGTACCTTGGACCTGGTTTTTATCCAAGGATGGCCCCAAAGCCTCTGCAGTGATGGAGCTGCAGATCTCTGGGGTGGCATGGGCAGGAGTTGCTGGTGCTGCCTGGTCCCTCCTCCTCTGGTGAGAGCTCAGGGACTGGGACATCCCCCCAGGCTGTGGGATGAGAGCAAAACCCCTCTTGGATTTTCTTTGACTTTCCCCTGGAAGATGCTGAAGGAATTTGCAGCCAGAGTCTCTTGGGGAGGAGGACCAAGAGCACCACGAGCACGTTTTCATGTGCAGGGAGACATGGCAGAGTGGAGAGCACTTGGCACATTTAAAACTGCTCCTGCAAAGCTGGAAAACACCCGGTCCTGGTGAAACCCACTGAAATCCCCAGGAGGAAAATCCCAGAGGTCCAGCAGCTGAGCACATCCCCAGAGCGGCTCAAAGCAGAGGCCTGGGGAGACGTGGAGGTGGGGGAACGAGGTGGCTGTGGGACACATCAGCTCAGGACCAGGAGTCCCCATCTCTGCAGCCACGGTGGCAATAATTGCTCCAGCAGTGGTTTGGGAAGGGTTGTGAGGCACCGAAGCGATGCTGAAGCAGGAGGAGATGCAGCCACTCAGCAGCTGCCCGGGGCCGTGCTGCTCTCCCACACGCTGCGAACAAAACCAGCACCAACCCACTGCTGGGATGGGGTTTGTCCCTGGAGGGGGTTCCTGATTCCTGCAGTGAGCTCCCAGGTGTTCCCAGCCCATCAGGATTCGGTAAATAACTCGTGTCCAGGCTGGACACTGCGCCAGGAGCTGGGAGACAGCCCAGGATCACACGGCATCGTTTTAATGTCAGATGTTGTTTTCTTGTTTTCCAGGTGGAGAGCAGAGCGCAGGGAGCTGCAGACCAGAGGAGAGAGAATTTGCTGATCTTTTTTTTTTGGCAATGGGAAATTCTAGTGAAATTCCACTGAGGTTTTGAGCCAGGGGAAGGCAGCAGAGGAGAGGGGAGGAGAGTTGATCCATGTCCTTTGGACACTTCTGTACCTGACAGTGGGAATACGTTCCTTCCTGAACTGCCTTTTTTGGGCGGGAAGGGCAGAAAGGGTTGGAGATTTGCTCCTTGTGGAGATGTAAATCAGTTTTTTCCCCTTGGAGCTCTCTTGTCCCTTCCCCAGTGTCCACAGAGCCAAAGAAACATCCCCATGGCATCTGCCACCCTCCCTGTGCTCCATCCCCAGCTCATCCCCCTCCGTGGTGCTGCTCCCTGAGCCGGAGGCTCTGCTCAGGTTCATCCTCCCCAAGTTCAGCTCTAGACATCTTGGAGCTATTTAAATATTTACAGCAGACGTGGTAAAAAAGATTGAACCATGAATTATTCACAGCTTCGCTTTTATCTTGGCAGGGGCTGTTGTGTTGAGCAGGGAGGATCCCTCAGCCAAGGGATGGGTCGTGGTCGGGAATGCGGGGAGGGAGGGAGGGTCTCAGGGTGGGCGAGGGGAAACAGGACGGGCACGGTCAGGGCATGGTGAGATGAACCTGGCACCGGTGCCAGAGGGGTTTTTCTGTCCTCTCACGTCTCACGGCCCAGGGCCGGTGCACGGGAGGACGCGCTGGGGCCCCGCTGACGTTCGGGAGCGCGTCAGAGGTGTCCGGCTGCGGCAGAGGCTGCCGGGACTGGTGCAAATCCTGCTCCAGGCTTGTCCCTCAGCCTGTGTGGCCCTGAGCAAGGAGGTGACTTCCAAAGGGTTTATATCCCACAGAGCTGCCATGGATTTGGGCATCCCTGGCACCAGGCGGGCTTGGAACTCACCTGTGTGGCTCAAAGGGCAGCGATTCCTGCGGGCAGCACTGTCCCGGGGAATGTGCTGCAAATCCCTCCCTGCTCCTGCTCACTCCCGAGCCATTTTCCCCAAGGATGCTCGCAGAAAGCATCACGCAACCCCCTGCGAGACACTTTTTTTCTGGGGCCTCAAGGGCTTCAATGACACCCTTGAGGCAGAAATAAGTGTTCCAAGCCTCGGCTGCAAAAGGGGGCTGAAAAATCCTCCGTGCCTTTCTGTGCCTGGCAGCCTCTCCCCATCAGGGCTGACTCCCACCAGCCTGCAGATGGATTTTGACACCATTTTGGATCTCAAGAGGAGCAGGTGACACAAAACTGAGTTTTTGGAGGGGAGGAGCGGGGGTGAAGCACATCGGAAAAGAAAACCCACAATCCTGAGTCTCCTCTGCCTGGGATGAGCGCTTGCTCTCAAACTGGTGGCGTCTTGTTTGCATCCAAACAAGCCCAAGCCTGGGGCCAGACCAGTCCCACCAGCGTGGGGAAGAAGCCGGGAGCGTCCCGATGAGGCAGCAGAGCTCGGCCCTGCATCCCAGCGGCTCCCGGTGCGGAGGGAGGGAGGGCAGCGCCGGTCTGGCCGCGCCGGCTGCGGCACTGCGGTGCTCTGGAGCACGCAGGGCATCCCCATCCCTCCCTGCCCGCTGCGGGAGCGCCCAGCCCGCTCCGCTCCCGGGGCCGGGGCGCGTTCCCTGCCGGCAGCGGCAGAGGCGGAGCGCGGGTCTTTGGTTTGCGGCTCGGTTCCCTGCGCCAGCCGCAGCGAGAGCAAAATTAAAACCGGGTTTCAGAGCTCCTGCGTCCCCGCGGAGGCTGTGAATCCTTCCCAGAGCAGCACGAGGAGGAGTGGGCAGCCGGCAGCAGCTCGTGGTGCGGCTCGGAACGGGAGCAGCCGCTCCCTGCCCGTGCCGAGCACTTTCCTGTTACTCATCCTAAAAACTCCCCTCGAAGCCATCCCTGCCCTGGGAGCCAGCCCGGCTCTCCGGGATACCCCTGTGGGTCTGTGGGGATTGGAGCCCGTGACTCTGCTCCCGCCTGCCCTGGGAGAAGGAGCTCCCCGTGCCTCCGTTTCCCCGTGTCCAAAGCGGACAGCATCCAAAGCTCTGCGGGATAAGGTTTGGAACTGACGGGGACACGGGATTTTTTAGCTATTCCCGGGAGGGTGTTTCCCCCCAGGAGGAAATTAAAGCCTAGAGGAGGGAGAATTCGGATGCCTGCATCCCAAAATCTGGGGATTCTTGCAGAGCAGCACCGTTTCTGTGCAGGGTGAGCACTGTCAGCCTGGAAATGAAGGAATCCCTGGATTTTTGCAGATGGGAAAAGCTGAATTTCCCTGTTTGCGCACGAATGGGCACTCCCACCTCTGGGGCTTCCCTAAGAGGTTATTCAGCCCTAAAAATTTAAAAAAAAAAAAAAAAAGTGGAATGATTCTGCGTAATGAGTCCCATGGAGATATCCCAGTGAGGGCTGCGTCGTGCCAGTGGGGTGGGAGAGAGGGATCGTTCCTGCTGAGCAGATGGAGGAATGAGGTGTCAGGAGCTCATTGGAGGAGGAGAGAAATTTGAGAGGTTACTCTGAGGGTTTGCCCAGCCTCGCAATGGAGGGCTGGCCATCCCTTCCCTGGGAAAGACCCGCAATTATTTCCTGGCTCCCAGAGGAGAACTAGTCATTGCTGGCTCAAAAAAAAACCAACCCAAAAACTTCTTATTTTGACTTTTCCTTCCAGTGAGAATGAGGGGAAGCCAAGCCAGGAGCTGTCCCTGTGTCCAAACCAGACGCAGCTCTGGTTTGATGTGGGATTTCAAAGGGGTCTCCCCCTGTGGCCTCCCAAACTCAACCTCTGACTTCCCAAATTTCAGCAGTTTGTCCCACTTGGCATTTACTGTGGGAATTGCTTTAATATTCTGCTTAAAATCGTTTCCAAGAAGCCCCCTGGAGCTGGAGGGCTGGTGGCAGGTTGCAGGGTTGAGTCAGGACACGGACTGACATCGGGGCAGGGTTGAAAAGGATGAAAATTAGTGTTTGTCCCTCACCCTGGCAGGATTATTTCTCAGGGAGCTGTTTCCCACTTGGGAATCGCCTCTGGAGGGTCCCCAGGTTCAGGTCTCCAGGGGTGCCGCACATCTGGCTGGGTTATGAAAACAAACAGAAGCTCCTGTACCCCTGGAGCACCCAGGAATGACCCTGGAGCTGCCTGTGGAGGAGAACAGGGATGGAATGGTATCTCCAGACCTTTTCCAGGTCACATCTCCAGGAACGTGTGCCCTGGGGCCTCTGCTGCAGAGCCCTGCCTGCTTCTGCAGTGATTTGTGGGGCAGAGATGATGGGCCCACCCCAAGAGATGGTCCAGCATCTCCATGGGTGATCCAGCACTCCATGGGTGATCCAGCATCTCCATGGGTGATCCAGCATCTCCATGGATGATCCAACACCTCCATGGGTGATCCAACACCTCCATGGGTGATCCAGCACCTCCATGGATGATCCAGCATCTCCATCCAACATTTCCATCATTCCTTTTCACCCTCCCAGTGAAGCCATGGGCAGTGAGAAGGGAGGATGCTGCAACCAGCCCCAGATCGGGGGTCAAACTGCGAGCCCAGCCCCATCACTTTTTCCTTCCTATTTCCTCTCCAATTCCTTGATTTTCACCCAGGTTTTTACCTGACCAGCAGGAAAACCTGCTCATTGGCACCATCAGGGAATCTGGAGCCTCCACAGCTCTGGGCTATTTAGACACCTGAGGAATGAGGTTGATATTCTGGTGAGCAGCTCCACCTGCCTGAGGTTAGGAAAGGACCTTTGGCAAAGGGAAACCAGTTTGGGAGCATCTCTGGGGCTTCTGGTCTTACTGGGCCAGCCAGGAATGTCCTGGAATTGGGGTGGAGCAGGTGAGCGAGGCCAGGCTGAGCTTAGGGTGAGAAGGGGCTGGGTTTGGGTGCTCAGGCAGGAGCGAAGCCGGGATGTGACTGTCGGATCCGTGCGTCGCAGGCAGCGGTGCCGGGGATGTTGTGACAGCTCCCTGGCAGCTCCTGTCTCATCGTCCTCCCCTGCGGGATCCCGGGAGGGGGAAGAAGGATTGTTAATGGAAGGGAGGAGGACAGGTGGGCTCCTGTGGGTTGGTTTGTTTTACACCAGTGAATTTCGCTGTCTTGTTTCGGGGCACACGCCGGGGAATTGGGGGTGGTGCTGCCTGCGGAGCTGGAGGGAGCAGAAGGAGGGGTGGGGGGCTGCACGGGAAGTTTGGGGGCAGCAAGAAGGAACCATCCCCTCAGGAGCCACCTGCAGGTCAGAAGAATGCTGAAATTTTCCTTTTTTCAAACGCTTATTTTAAGGTATTTTACCCCAGGAAGGCTGTGGGGTGGAAAGGCCACTGGGGTGATGGAAATATCAGTGTCCAAGAGCTCCTGAGGATTGATCCGTGTTAAAGTGTCACCTCTCCAGCCCAGGCGACCACACGAACAGCCTGAGTGAGTGGGTTTTCCCATTTTTCCCCCCAAAAGGATAGATTTTGCAGTGGACCCTTGTCCCCCCATAACTCCTGGGAGCACCGAGGCAGCTTTGCACCAGCACAGGGCAGGTTTGAAACACCACTCCGGGAGTGAAAAGGGAGGGGAGGGCTGCAGGAGGGCGGAGGGGCTCGGTCTGTCAGGACTTTTCCCGTCACTCGTGCTCACCGGGGCGCGCGGCGGCCGGGGCTGACGGAGCGGGATGTGACAGCTCGTCACGGGGCCGTGCCGAGCTCGGGGAGCTCTCTCGGCTTCTGCGTCGCAAGAGCGGCGCTTGGGGAAAGAAAACAGCATTTTGGGACAGTGCTGGGAAGCCTCATCTCCACCGAGACCCTTCCTGCCCTGGATCTTTGCCCTTTGTATCCGTCACAGGAGGGAGTTCAGTGAGCTCTGGAGCAGCAGAACAGGGAGGGTTTGGAGGAGTTTAGGGGGAAACGGGACCTTCCCAGCTCCTGCAGCATCCAAACCTTGGTGTCTGTCACCAAGAGCCCCCTCTCCCCCTGCTCCAGAGGAGTGGGGCAGACAAAACCCCTGTTATGAGGAAATTCTGGCTTTCCACCCCAGGGTGAATGATTTTTAGAGGAACAAATACAGATTTGAGGTTCCGCCTATGAAAGAGCTGCGAGTCAGTGTCTCACTGCAGCACCTGAGAGCTGGTGCCGAATCCCTGGGACATTTTGATCCTGGATCCCTAAAATCTGGTGATTTTTGGCAGCAGAAGGGTCTCCCCGTGTGTTTCCACCCTTGTTTCCCTGCCCAGAGCAGGAGCACAGCAGGACCCTGGTGCATGGGTGGGGCCTGGCAGGTTTCCAGCTCTGCTTTCACTTTAATCCTCATTTTTTAAACTCCAAACAAGAAATCACCCCCTGCAGCCTGTGCCAGCCCCTCTCCCCTTTGGGGTCAGTTTGGGGTTAGGAAAATATGTTGAGATGCAGGGAACAGCTTGAATACCTGTTCCTGTGAGTTATAGGATATTTATACACATATCAACATGCATAGAAATGTCATATTTAAATTCACATTGGTGAGTAGGTGTTCCCGTGCTCTTTTGTCTCTGCCCGTGTGCAGGAAGAGGGATATTTGTGTCCATGCCCATTATTTACCTTGGGATATTTGTGTCCATGACCATTATTTGTCTTGGGATATTTATGTCCATACCCATTATTTATCTCTTCCCCAGGGAGCGATGGCACCAGCTGAAGCAGCTCCCTCCTCACCTTTCCAATCAGCCCAGTAAGTCCTGACTGATCTGAGGTGAAAATTTTCCCCAAAAAGATGAATTCTCTACGCCCTCAGGTTCAATCTTTGCTGCACCATCTCCCTGCTCCCTCCCAGCAGCCAGAGCCAAGTCCTGCTGCAGCTGAGGTCCCCTCGAGCACCTCTGCATCCACAGCTGGATGGGTTTTGTTCCTGGGAACAGCCTGCACCCCCTCAGAGCCCGGGTGAGTGTTGGAAAGGGATTTTAACAGCAGGGAGGGAACTGGAGCCTTTCAATCCTTCGTGGTGCAGCCCTGACTAAAACACAGGCACCACTGTCCTCTTCTGGCTGGAGCTGTTATATCACAGCCAACCTCTCCAGGAGCCTTTTTTGGGGTGAATTTTCCGTGTTCCCTCCCTGCCTCCTGCAGAGGATGGGGTGGGGAGGCCCCAGTTCCTCAGCACACAGCCCTGGGCTGGGGCTGGATGCAGATCCTGGAGAACACGGGGTGTTCCTGGGCTGTCCCCGGTGCTGGTGAGATTTAAATGACTTTTGTGGGTGTACTGTGCAAAGTCTCCTGGATGCAGCTGCCGTATTCCCATCCCCCAGACAGCGGCACTGTTGGATTTAATTCCTGGTACAAATTATTTTGATCTTTTTTTTGGTTTACGGTCCACTAAACCCGCTCCGGGAGGGGCACAAATTCCCCTGCAAGGTGAATTTAAGATTACTGACAGTAACTTTGATTTTCTTGGTCATTTTTTCAGAGTCACCCGTGGCCAACAGGACCCAGCAAGCACCGAGCAGACAGAAACTGCTGCTCTGGAGACACCAGCAAGCACTTTGGGATGGTACCAGGCTTCAGCTGCTGCAGGGACCTGATTTGGAGACTCAGCTGGAGAAACCTCAACAGGCAGAGCTGCTGCCTCAGGCTGGGGATGGGACGAGGAGCAAAGGGAGCAAAACCTGCTCCTCCCTTGCCCCGTGGGTGTTTGGCAGCTCAATCCTCTCATGCCTCAGTTTCCTCACCTATAACCTGGCTTTGGACAGGGTTTTGTGCCCATGAAGTGATGCCACGCTTGGCCTTGTGACTCCACAAAGCAGGAATGTCCACTCGGGATGGATGTTGGCTCAGTCTTGTCTCCTGCACCTCCCAGGAGGGAATTTTGCCCTCCAGTGATTCTGGTTCCAATGAGGGCCCCAGAGCCTCCTCCTCGCCTCCCTCCTGCCTGACCCCAGCGTGTGCAGGGAGAAGAAAGGGCGCAGCAGAGATCCCGATTTCCCGTTTTCCTCCTTGCTCCTCCATCTCTCCCTGACTTTCAGGGGCACCGAAGGGAAAGCATTTCATTACCTCCTTGCTTGTGCATTTTATTTTCCATCTGTGACTTTTTGCTGCCCTGATCATCTGAAAAGAAACCATTTCCCTCCCCTTTCCTTCAGCCTGGAGAAGCTGTGGCTGTCCCAGCCCTGGAAGTGTCCCAGGCCAGGTTGGACAGGGCTTGGAGCACCCTGGGCGAGCGGAAGGTGTCCCTGCCCACGGCAGGGGATTGGAGATGGGCTTTAAGGTCCCTCCCAACCCAAATTGTTTTGTGATTCCGCATCCTTTGGCCGATAAAAAACGGACAAGCAGCCCCCCCTCAGGAAGGAGACTGGGGTGGGGATTAAATTCGGGCTGGAGATGGACGCTGTGGTGTCATCTCCGGTGGATGCTGGGATGAGAGGCTGCTCTCCCCAGGGAGGGAGCGGCGGTAGGAGCAGACACGAGCTCTGGTCAGAGGTGCCGGGAGTTTCCTATTACTGATACAGAATAGCCCGATTTTGGTGACCAGGAGCTGCCGTGACGCGGGTTGGGGTTATCCAAACCCGCCAAGAAGGTGACGGGCACGGAAAAGGAGCCTGCCCGGAGCTGGAGCAGCAGCGAGTCGGGCACTGAGTCCCAGAAGCTGGAACTCCAGCGGGGTCAGTGCGGGGTCCGGGTGATTGGTGACGGTGTTTGCAGCCAGCCTGCTGAGGGGGTGGGGATCAGATTGCCCAACCCCACCCCGGCCCGAGGGATTGCATGGCCCGGCCCGTGAAATCAGAGCGGGCAGAGAAAGCGAGAACGGAAGATTAGAGAAGGGGGAGTGCTGGGGGAAGGGGGCTCGGGGCACAGGGACCGAGAGAGCCGGGCCAGGGGCTGGGGTGCTGCTCCTGGCTCTGCCCTAAGTGCTCTTCACCTCCTCTGCGCTTGTGGCTGTGCCTCAGCCCTCTCCGAAATCCCCAACTCCAGCAAGGGCGGAGAGTTCCCCCGTACGAGCATCCCGCGCTTCCCGGGCTGCTGCGGCTGCCGGGAGCCAGCCCCGAGGCCCAGCGGAGGTGGGATCCGAGCTGTTTAACAAAACCCACCCCCGCACAGCCTTTGGCTGCCTCTGGTTCCGCATGTGGGCTCAGGGCCGGGATCTCGAGCTCAGGAGGGAGCAGCTGCCGGGAAGGAGCGCGCCGGCTCAGCGTCGGGCGGGTACCAGAGCGCTGCCCGCAGACCAGAAGGGAAACGGGGCCCGGCAAGGCGAGAGGGGAATTGCTGCCCCAGCTGAAATAGGAGCGGGTGGCAGTCCCAGCCCGCCGGCAGCCCCAGCAGCTGCTGCGTTATCCCAGCTGGAAACGCACTGACAGGGCAGATCCGTGCTCTCCCCGGGCTGGGCAGCGCCGGGGAGATCCCCAAACCTCCTTTTACCGAGTGAATCTCAGCTTTCCCTTCTCCCGCTCGGCACTTCGGGGGTGCTGTGAACCCCAAGTCCCAACACACGGAGAACCCCCCCTTTTCTCCCACTCCACGCCCTCTCCCAGCTTTCCCCATCCTCTCTGCCCGCCAGGGACCCGCTGGAGCGTGGCCGGCTCGGAGCTGCTGGCGCTTGGCCGCCCTCGCCACGGGCAGCTCGGGCTGCTCCCGCCGGGCCGGGCAGATGGCAGGCAGGGCACGGCACGTCCTGCAGAAAGCCGCGGTGGGAAGCTTTTGTTTTGCTGCCCGGAGCTTCTCTTTCAGGTTTCCAGGGCATCAAGGGGTCTCTGGGAGCGGGAGCAGCCCTGCTGTGGTGGGGGAAATGTCCAACCCTCCTCAGAGAGGGCTCAAGGCGGTGCCCTGTCCTGCTCTGGCATCGCCCTGGGGCGGGCTGGACTCGGCTTTGAAGGTTTTGGTGATGGGCAAACGGGTTAAATCCTGCCGAGCACAAAAATAAGGAGAAGAAAGAACCGAGTGGGACGAAAGGCACAGAGCAGGGGGTGGTGGGGCTGTCGGGGCGCAGCGAGGAGGGAGAAACCCAAGCCGGCCGAGTGGGTGCATAATTCATTCCCCCATTAGCAATTCATCAGCCGGCCCTTTGTATCAAGTCTCCTGACGTCCTTGTAACAACTTCAGGCCTTTCTGTGGAGCATCACCCTCCGGGGGTGTTCCTGTGCCACTTGCCATGAGAACATGATTCTTGATGTGTCCTGGGCCTTCGCTACCAGCATTCAGCGGAACGAGTAATTAATGAGATTCCCATGGCTGTGGTGTAACAGGAACCTCTGGGAAATACCCAAGGCAGTCCCACCTCCGAGGGTGCTGGGCTTGCACGGCCCGGGCTGGTGCTTGGAGGGTGAGGTTGGACTTTGGGGCTTCCTCCTGAGTTGGGTTAAAGCCCCATGGCCAAGCCGTGGACCTTTCCGCCACCACCTGCTGTCCATGGTTTCTGTGGGTTTGGATGTGGTACCGAGCACCGAGGTGTTGGTCAGCTCAGCCTGGCAAGGAGAGGTGAGGGAGACCCATCCATGCTGGTCTGAAAACTCATGGCCATTCTGCAGCCTCCAGCCTGTACCTTCCTTCCGTCCTCCTCCCCCAGAAGATAGGTTTTACACATTCCAGGTACTCTTGGGATAAAGCTGACCAGGGCACTGTACCACACACTTGGAAGGAGCCACCAGAGCAGCCAAAATCTCCTACAGCTCGTTCTTGGTGCTCAGGGAATGAGGTGGATCTTTGGGAAGAACCTTCTGTGTCCTTGGGGTTCGTCACCTCTTCCCTGGCACTGCCTGGGGCTCCGAGCTGAATGCAGGGCCCCTTTTCCCTGTTCCCCACGGTGTGGGGTGCTCAGTGTCTCCTGGAAATGTCCTGAAAGGCTCCCAGGGCCTCCTGAGACACAGACAGGTCTCAAGCCAACCGGTCCCCAAAGCTTTGGCCTCATGTCCCTAAAGCATTGCACAGGGAAGAGGTGGAGGCCAGGACCCGATCCCAAAGCCATGTAGCCCCCGCTGAGGCAGGAGCAGGCCTGGGTGGGACCCAGGGCCTGGATTGGAGCCCACAGCTGGGCAGGTGACAGCTGCTGGACACCTGGGTGCCATTTGGTCTTAAAAGGTAAATGTTGCTTCTTAAAACAGGCGTTGCTGAGGTGGGGAGCCCTCAATGCCGAGGGGATCCCCTCCCTCCATGGGTGTCCTGCCCATGGAGCAACAACGGGATAAATCTGCTCCCAGGGACTGAGGGGATCTCTGGGGGGATTCAGTCTGGGAGTTGGGATCCGGGAGGCACAACCCCTCCCTCGGGGGTGGCTGCTGGAGGGTTCGGGGTGGTTTGGGGCAGCGGTTCCCCCGCGTGTGAAGCTGCAGCCCAGCCCTGCTTGCAGCACCGTGCTTCTCCCTGTGTTTCCTTTAAATCCAAGGACAGCAAGGCAAGGTAGGGTTTCACTGGGGTGTAGGATTTCCGAATCTGAGTCTTTCCTGAGACAAACTCTAATCCTCACCTGCGTGTCAGAGACGTGCGGGGACCTGCCATGTCCAGAACCCCCAGGATCCTCCTCTTGCCCCAGGAAGGGCTCTGACCTGGGCTGCCTGACCAGGGGCTGCAGGTGAGTCTCTGATTTTGTTGTGTTTTCTGTGCCTGTAGACACCATTGGTGACAGAATGGAAATGCAGCCGAGCCCAGCTCCCCGCTGGGAAGGTTCCCACCTATATTAAGCCACTCATTTGACTTTATTATCGGCAGGATGTGGAAGAATCACCTGGTTGAAAAGGTTTCCATTTTATCTCCTGCTAAATCGGTGCTGGGCTCGTGGTTTTAGGCCAACTTGTGCTGATCCAGGGGTTTTGGCTGTTCCTGGGTCTGTGCCCGACCCCAGACAGAGACACTCTGTGCTTTGAGCATTTGCAGCCTCTTTCTTGTCCAAGACTTAAATAAAGTGGTTACTTTTGGCTGTGATCTTTGTAATGGGTTTGAACGTTTTGCAAGTCTTCCATTAGGAAATCCTCAGCGGCTGCAATCTGCTTTATGGGAACGTGTGCACGGCACGGCGAAGACATCCAAACACTCCCAGCAAATATTGGTTGCCTTCAGCCTGCTCCAATTAAGCTGTGAGGACCTGGAGTGAAATAATTCATCGGGATTTCTGACAGGCTGAAATCCATGGCTGCCAAGGAGTCACTTAAATTCCAAAACAGTGTTGGGAGCATCCCTTGTGTCGGGATGAATTGAATTGGGAGGGGACGGGGTGCAGGAAAGATGACGTCAGGTTCAGGCTGCAAAAATAATGGTTAATGGGATGTCTCTTTTTAGGTTGGCTTGGGAATGAGAGGGACATTTTAGGGGATCCCAAGGAGGGAATGTGGGAATCCCCACTGCACAGCCACAGAGCAGGGTGTGTGGGGGGGTTAATGGGAATATTGGCTCCAAACTGCTGCTGGTTCCATGGATTTGGTACAGTTTGTGTTTGGTGGTGAAGGATAATGGGATTTTCTGAGAGTCTGGTTTAGGCTGTGTTCCCCGGTCCTGCGGGTCAGTGCAGGAGCCAGTCCTGGTGCTGCCTCAGTGCTCACTGCTTGCTCTGCCAACGCTTCCATCCTCCAAATACCGATGGAAAAGGCCATGGAAAACCAGTCACTGGGGTGAGGGATGGGCAGCAGAGCTCGGAGGGATCAGAGGATTTCCTTGATCAGTGTTGGGGTCAGGTGCAGTCAAGCACCACCCCAGAATGACCCCGTAAGGACTGATCCGTGTTTGATGTGTGATGAGTTTCACGGCCTCAGCAGGGGACAATCTCCAGATACTGCAGAAATTCCAGCCAAACAAAGCCTCAATCAGATAAAGCCCAATTTTTAATGGGGGAGAAAATGATTGTCTTGCTGATTCCCAGAGAGATAGGATTGGGGTTCCTAGGCTGAGCCATTCCCTTTGCATCTCCCCAACCCCAAAATGGCCTAAAACTGCAGCTTTTATGGCCAAGGTTCCATGTCTGTACCCTGTGACGGATTTCCCATTGCATCCTAAGATGGAATTCAGCTCCTGGAAGGCAGCTGGGAAAACTCTGGCTCTGCCCTGGGTGTGGAGTGGGGACCAGGACGTCCGAGCCCGGGGCAGCTGTGAGTCCCTGGGCTGGATCTGTTTGTAAAGGTCACGGGAAGGAGATCGGGAAATTGCTCGGAGGCAAAATCAGCTCCAGCTTGGTGAGAAGAGCCTGGGGCTGCCAGGGGAAGAGGAACCCACGGGGCAGCTTTTTGCTTCTTTCCTTTGAGATCTCCTTTTTTCAGCAGCTGGAGGGGGGGAGATTTTCCAGACCTGATTTTCCAGGATTCCTTTAATTCCCCTGGGTTTTCTCTGGAGCAGCACCTCTGGGAGACCCCAGCTCTGCACACCCCACTGCTGGGGTGCCTCTGGAAGGGCTCAGGGTGGGCTGATCTCAATATTTTCCTATCCCAGTTCAGTGGCACAGCATGGAAACCTGCCCCAATTACACGGGCTGGAATAAAGCTTGAGGGAAAACTCCGCATCCCAAGATGCTGGCAGGAGGATCCAGGATGCGGATGACTTTTGGAGGTCAGTCAGGAAACGCCCTGGCTGGTGCTCCCCCATTCCTGTGTGTCCAGTCCCTTTCCAGGGTGATGTTTTTGCCTTTGCTTGGGAAGTTTTGGGGCAGGGAGGGAAGGCAGAGCTGGCTGGGGGAACACACGGAAAGGGAAACAGTTGTGGTTTCATGAAATCCTGCTGGAAAAACAGGCAGAGGGCTGGAACAGCAGCTGGGCTGCCTGAAGTGGGGGTGGTGGGTGATGCTCCCAGTCCCGATGGATCACTGGGATAACGGAGGGGTTGTGGCCGCATCCAGAGCTCTGCCCAGCCCCTGCCGGGAGCTGCTCCGGGCTGAGGGAAGGCAGAGCTGGGACCCAGAGCTGTCCAGGGAGGTGTGACACCCCCGCAGGGGCTCATGCAGGAACAGCCCCCCCCGGCCATTAAAAACAGCACGGGAAAAGCCCCGGGGAGGAAGTTCCTGCTCCCGAAACTTCAGCAGTTTGGGAGCTCTTGCGATGACAATCCCAGGCTCCCGGGGACAGAGGATTTTCCTGTGTACCTGAGAAAAACCAGGCCCAGCTGAGGAAGTGCCTGGACAAAGGGTCCTGTGGCCAGAGGGGCCCTGGATGCCTCCACCTGGCTGGCACTGGGTGTGTCCATGCTGGCACTGGGAGCTCTGGAGGCTCCTGTTTTTCCAGCTTTTCTCTCTGTGGATGCAAAAGAACCAGGTCCCTGTGAAACCCGTCCTGGCTGCCTGTGGCAGAGCACCCCGGTGAGCAGCTCTGCATGGAGGGGGCAGAAGGGGTCACATCTGAGCCTCACCCCCTCTCCCTCTGCTCCACGCAGCTCCTTCCTCACCCTCACTCTGCAAGCAAAGGCCTCAGACACTTCTGTAGACATGAAAGAGGTGGGTTGGAGTCCTGGATGCCGCTGCTGCTGCCGGGCAGGACCAGCGAGGGAGCGAAAACCCATTTCAGGCACAAGGAGAATGAGGGCAAGGAGTCCCACCGGGCTCACGTGGGTACCGGCATCGCCTTTCCGCAGGAGAGGCTGGAGCATCCCAGCGCTGCCCGCCACAGGCGGAGGGGCAGCTCCGCCGGGCAGCCCCCGGCCGGCGCAGCCGAGGAGGCGGCGATGGGAGCCCGCGCACCCCGCACGCCGGAGGAGGATGAGGACGATGCCAAAGCCGGGTTTGTCGCTCCCCTCTCGGGCTCAGCCGCCGCCGCGGCCGGGGGAAGTTTGGGGGCAGAGGAGAGGAGAGTTTGGTGGGTGGGTTTGGGGCAGTTTGGGGCTGCTTTTCTCTTTTTGGTGGGTGTTTTTTGGGCGGTGGTGACCAGGGGGGAAGTTTGGTTTGTCCTTGGAGAAACAGGGAGGGTGAAGCACTCCTGAGCACCGGGTGAGCGCTGCGAGGAACGCGGTCCCACTGGCGTCGTCTGTCACTTTAAGTCTTAATTAATCTTTGTGGGTCCAAATTCCCGTGTCCTCTCCTGGGGGGCCGTGGGGTGTGGGTTGCTGGGCTGGGCTGGGGGCTGCCCTGGCCTCTGCAGCGGCTCTGGCTCAGCACATGAAGCCTGGAGCGACACCGGGACCCCAAACCTGCCACCGGCTGCTTTTAGTGCTGCTGTTGCAGAAATCGGGATCAATGCAGGATCCGTCTGACCCGATTAGCGGCTTCCTATCGCTTTCCATTTATACCTCCTCTCCGGTTTTGGCTCCGGCCGCCGACCTCCTCCAGGGTTTGCTGCCGGTGCAGATTCTGAGGGGGGACAAAGTCATTCGTTCACCCCTAGGAGCAGACTGAGGTCACAGCACCGAGCTCTGGATGCTGGCTTGGGGGCGGGGGTGGAGGGGGGCGGCTCTGCCTCTATCCCAGCACTTCGGGACAGACCGGGAAAGTTTCCCATCGATTTGGGATCGAATTCTTCATCGTGTTACAGGGCAGTAAGCAGGACGGTGGCAGCGGGGGGAAGGCTGCCTGCCCCGGCGCCCGGGCGGAGCCGGGATGCTCCGGAGGGAAGAGGTCGCTCCACGCACCCCCTTTTTCGCACCCCCTTTTTCGCACTTCTGCCCGTCCAGGCAGATCAAAGCACTTTCCAAGCGCTTTGTGTCCGTGTGTCCACTCACCAGCCGCTTCCCAAAGTGTGTCTGACACTTTGCAGCAGCTTCGTGAATCCCAGCGGGAACCAGACCCCGGCCCCCAAAGAGCCCACTCAGCATCCCCAAAAAGCCACCGCAGCACCTCGCAGCCAAAAATCCATTTAAATCTTTTCCTGAATCAGGCTAAACCCCGGCTCGGAGCGCAGGGAAGATGAGGAGGGCTCAGCTGCAGCCAAGCCTGGCCCGGTCCCAGGCTGTCCCTGTCGCTGTCCCTGTCCCTTGGCTGAGCAGCCGGCACCACCGCAGGGCTGATTCCATCCCATCTGGCTTCTCCTGCTACCTGTGCGGGGCTGTGGCAGCTTTCACGGCACACCCGGAGCGGGACCTCGCCGGCTCCCTCCGAGCAGGAACTCGCCCTCGCTGGTTATTAAATTACATCCTGACCCGGTTAATCCATAGCTGATTAATTTTGGACTCCATGGCCGGGTATAAGAAAGGTTTCATCTGTCTCGTGGCGTGTACTGTATGTACTGAGCTCGCTGATAATCTGATTTTTTTAATATAAAAAAATATGGGTGGAAAAATCAGAAGGAGGTATGAAAAGTGGGGAGGGCTGTAGGGGTCTGGCTGGGCACACGTCTCTGCCTGCCGTGGGGTCAGCAGGGATGGACACTCCACGCCAGCACTGGGAATCCAGCTGGGGATCTTCCTCACCTGCATCTTTTCCTGGAGAGCTCCTGTTTGGCTGTGTGGCACATCCATAGCTCAGGGAAACTGAGGCACGGAGCTGGAAGTAGCCCGTGGGAGTTGGTGGCTGCTCGCTCAGGCTCATAATTTGTTTCCTGGTGCAATTTCATGGAATCCCGGGATGGTTTGGGTTGGAAAGGACGTTAAAGCCCACCCAGTGCCCCCTCCTGCCATGGCAGGGACATCTTCCACTATCCCAGGTTGCTCCAAGCCCCATCCAGCCTGGCCTTGGACCCTTCCAGGGATCCAGGGGCAGCCACAGCTTCTCTGGGCACCCTGTGCCAGGGCCTCCCCACCCTCACAGGGAACAATTTGTCCCAAATACCTCATCTGAACCTGCTCTCTTTCAGTTTGAAGATAATTTGTGTGTTTAAATGTTGAGGCTCATCCTGCCCCTGCCTTGCCACAGACAAACTTTAACCTCTGCTTTTAAAAGCAAAGAGCTTTCACATCTGGCTGCTCCTGAGCCCTGGGCTCTCCTGGGGCCAGAGAAACCCTGAGATTGCTCTGAGCCACACCATTATTTCAATATAATTCGGCCCTTTTTCCATTTCTCCGCTATTCCCACAGTGAGGACTCCAAAGCAGAGGCAGCTTTTGCCAGACCCCTCATCCCCTGGAAGATCTGAATTACTCCTTCCTATATTTTTATCATTCATAAACTGCCAGCACCTCCCCTCGTGCTTATCCCCTCACAGCTGCACGCATTTGCTTGGAATCTAAAGAGTTCAATTCGCAAACACCTCTCCTGAGGAGGAGGATGAGCCTCAAATTTTCGCAGGGTCTCCCCCAGCAGCAGACCCAGAGGCTCCTTGTTTTCCTTCCTGAGATGATTCCTGCCCCCCTCCATCGGTGCCAGATGCCCGGGGCACCTCACTAAGCCTCCAAGGACACTCAGTGCCCGAATCAGAGCCTCGAATATTAATAACCCAGCCCTAATTGAGGGCGTTGAAGGGTCTGGGTTGTGGTTTTACAAATTGCACCCCCCCAAAACCCAGCCCTCCTGATGCTGGGGGACCGTTGTTAATTGAGGGGCACTTCAATTAGCGGGGATGAGAAATAAGAAAAATTCCCTTGGTGGAGGCGCAGCGGAGCCACCTGAGCTCCATCCCAGAGCCGCGGGGCTGGAATTACCGAACCCCAGGTAATTAGTGCGGCAAAGAGAGGACAATTAGCGGGGGCTCATTACTGCCCTGAGCTGCTCCGCGGACCGGAGCCGGTGCACGGCAGAGCCTGGCCCGCACAGATTTCACAGGAGTTTCCATGGGCTCAGAGAATTCAGGAAAAGGCAGGGAAGTGTCACTGCCTGGTTCCACTGCGGGATGGGACCTGCAGGACCCCTCCAGCCTCCTCCTTGTCCCCTGCTCCGGCTCATCCCAAGTCAGATCGAAGGGAGATGGGATGAGCTGCTTGGCCTCCTGCACTATTTCCCACTGGGAAAATTAAGCTCCCTGTGGGAGCAGTAATTCAGGGACCTGCTGCCAAAAATTCCTCCTTTGCCAGCTAATCCCTCTCTGTTTCAGGACAGGCTCGGGGGTGTTTTATCTCCCCTCCGGTGTCAGAGCTGTGCCTGCAGAGCTGCTGAGCAGTGATCCTGTACTGGGACTTGCTGGATTTTGCTCCATCCCGGATGCAGGACACCCTTGGGGACCGAATTTGTCTGTGGGATAAATCCCAGCAGAGCTGGTGATTCCAGGAGCAGAGGATTAGAGGGAAAGAAGCGCCGGAGGAGTGCCTGGGGCAGCCTGGCTGGAGCTCAGATTGAAATCCTTGGAGCCAAGAGGGTGTTTAAAGCCACCTTGGCTGGAAACAAAGGCAGAACTTTCCCGAGGGTGTCCGGGGTGCAGCCGAACTCCCCAGAGATGAGGGAGTTGTGTAACTGCCCCGTTTCTTGGAGGCAGTGATGTTATTCCGGGCATCCCTCCCCGTTCCCGTCTCCCCTGGACCACAGCACCGATTTCACCCCGGAGATATCCCCATTATCAGGGGGCTTTTGTTAAAGCTCCTCAGCCCCAGCACAAGCCAGATCTCCGGCTCCTCCGGATGCTTTTCGTGCTCTGCATTTCCCTCAGCCACAGCTGCTCTTTGCCTGGGTGCAGGAAGAGACCCTGGTCAGTTCCAGGTAGATTTTTTGGGGGAAAAAACACCAAAAGAGGTCAGATTTTGCCTACAGCCCCCATCACCCTGTGCTCAAAGCCCTTCCAGAGCTGGGTTTGGATGGGAGATGGACACAAGCTGAATTTAGGTGTCAGGAACATCAATTGAATTCCTTTTTGTTAACAGATGCCCTCCGTGGGATGAGGGTAAATTCAAGGGCTGTAATCTACAGGGGTAGAGAAATGGTGTGGGAAATGATAAATCCACCCTGAAGGACCTGATCAAAGGTCTGGATGATCTCCTGTCCCCTCTCCATCACAGGAGGCTGGAGATGGCTGTAAGATGCTCCGAGCCGGCTCCAAGCTGAGCTCTCCTCCGGGACAGGGAGGTTTAATGTGCTCATTAACGTCATGAGAGGAGAAATAGCTCAGAGGACAGAAAAGGATGCTGGAGGAGGGGAAATCGAGGTGACCGGGTCCCTCAAGAGCAAAGGAACGTCACCGAGGAGGAATTCAGGGATTCAGGCTGAAGTCTGCGGGTAGAAATGTGCCACCCCCTCCTCTGCCTTCCCCCATGGCTTGGGAGGGCAAGGAGGAGGTGGAGGAGGAAGAGGAGGGTGGGAAGGTAACCTGGGTGAAGGGAGAGGTGGGATCCAGCCCTGGGTGAGGCCAACAGGGACAAAACCACTCTGGGGCACCCAAGGCGAGATGGCTGCGAGCATGGCAGGCTGTGGAATGGAAAGAAAGGAAAAACAGGGAAAGAAACCAGAAATCCCGGTTATTTTAACGACTCATGCCGACCTGCCCGGTCCTGTCCACCCAGGGTGCTTATTAATTAATTAATTCATTAATTAATTCCTGGAGGTGACAAGCCCAGTGGCGCTGGGGTCAGAGCCAGCGTCCAGCTGCATCCAGGCGTGAGGAAGGGCCACGTCCCTCCTCTCCCTCGTCCCCCACCGATGCCCTTTGCTGGGCTGTGCCAGCTCTACCCGCTGCTGCAACTGGTCCCAGTCACCCCGGGGCGGGGACGGAGATGTCCCACGTGGTGGTGGTGGCACTGGGGCCGTCCCCTCCTGGAAAGGCGCCCGCTGTCCCCACGGCCACAGGCGAGAGGTAGGTGGGCAGCGGGGGATGCTC
Organism: Edolisoma coerulescens; assembly: GCA_013397115.1. Classification (NCBI taxonomy): domain Eukaryota; kingdom Metazoa; phylum Chordata; class Aves; order Passeriformes; family Campephagidae; genus Edolisoma; species Edolisoma coerulescens. Next base: position 89,143 of record VWZW01006482.1, on the reverse strand, counting down.
CAACCCTTGGGCTTTCCCCTCCCCTCCTCTTTTTAATGCCATTATTTTACATTAATACCGAAAAGAGCCCTTTCGCCTGCCGCGAATCTCTCTCCCGGTGCCAGCGGTGTGCGGGTCCCTGTCCCCCCTCTCCGCCTCCCTCCCGGGGACCAGCTCAGACCTCGCCACGTCACGGACAAGACTTGTCCCCGCTGGACCATCCGGAGCATTATTGGGGATTAAAGGTGGCATCCGCCAGAAGGGCACGTCCTCCCCCGTCTCGCCCGCCGGCGGCTGGGGGCAGGAGGTGGGTGGCCGGGTCCCCCCTCCCCGGGCGAGGGGGCGTGGGGAGAGGGTGTCCCCAGCACGCCACCAGCCCCTCTCCCCATGGACCCCCGGCTGATTGCAGGGCTCCCGGGGGGATGGCGGGGCCGGGGCCCCGCACGGTGCCAAAGCCCGGCCCCGGCGCGCGGGGCTGCCAATCCCCCGGCCAGCCGAAGGGAGAGGAGCCTTCTAAGTGACATTGCCTGCGTTATCCCAAAGGCACCTTTCGAGGGTATGGCTGGACTTTTCTTTCGTCTCCGCTTTCCCTACACGTCCCTATGAGTGTTTAATAACTCTCTTCTCAGATGCAGAGAGCCTTGGCGCTTCCGTGCCCTGTCCAGGTAAGTCCTTGCAGGCTCTGGCGTGGGCGGGCAGCGGGAAGAATCTGCACCTTCCTCATCCCGTTCGGGGATGATGAGGAGGGGAGAGGAGCGGGGAGAAGAGGCTCAAAGTCTCCAATAATCTGGAAAAACCTCGGAAATGGACATTGTTCGCCGCAGCAGTGTGAGCGTGGTGGAAGGAGGAGGAAGAGTAGGGAATTGCAGGTGGGAAGGTTTCACTGGACGCAGAGAGCCTGGTGGAGAGCACAGCCCCGGTTCCCTGGGATGTGCTGGGTAAAACACAAACTCTCCCTCAGAATGACCTTTCTCTTTCACCGTCGCTCTCCCTCGCGTGGTTTTTTTATTATTATTATGATTTTCCACAGGCAGGGATTTCCGCTGAAGGATATTAGTTAATCAGATTCTGAGAAGCAGATGTTGGGGTGATTTAGGAGGAAAAAACGAGGCAACTTTCTAGTTCAAGCCTCAGCTGGAGCCCAGAGCGAGGTGCAAAGCTTAGGGAGGGTGTTTTGTGGCTTCGGGATGCACCGTTAGTTTTGGTCCTAATTAAAAATGAGACAGATAAGGTGGTTTGGGGGCTTGGGGACAGGCGGGGCACCTCCCTCCAGTGATGGGGACAGGCAGACATCAGTGTGTTCTGGGTCTTTGAGGCAAGGGAAGGAACCTCAGAGCCCTGCATCCCATGGGAAGCTGTTCCAAGGGCTTGAAGTGGAGCTAAAAAGCTCCTTTCCATGTCCTAGTCGGGAGAATGAACCCGACTTTCCACTCCCAGCCCTGCCCACGACATGTAAATAGTCCCATCACAGCTCTGTGCCTCAGTTTCCCCAGCAGGGATGATGCCAGGGGGGCTCGGCTCGATGTTCGTGGAGGCTCCGGAGCAAAGGCAGATTTCAGTACATGACAATTCCTTCTGAGACCACAGATCAGGTGTCCCTCCAAGCCAGGGCTGGGGAACCTTCCTGCCCAGCTTGCAGTGCTAGGAGCCAAGCCCTCCCAATGCTCAGAACACCGAGGTCACCTCCCGGTGCTGCCTCGGGATGCAATTTCCCTTGTGGGTCCCTTCCACCTCAGCCTGTTCTGTGATTCTGGGAATTTCATGGTCAGCTTTAGCTGCTCGACTTTGTTCCACTGCCAAGAGATATTCCTGGATGTGTGGACCCCTCTGGGTTCTCCTCCAGGCTGGAGGCGCAGTGGGTCAGGTCAGCTCGCCCTGCCACTGAACACTAAACTCTGATTCAAACTTAATTTTATTCTGATTTAAAAATCAGCTTGGTAAGAAAAAACGAGAATGCAAGAAGGGAATAATGTGTGCTGCTTTTCTCCTTTCCTTTAATGTTTGTTTTTCCCTTGAAAGACTCAGAAGAGCTTCATCTGGGCCAGGTTTGTTGCAGTATCCCTTTGTGGGCCTCCTGATGCTCCCGAAACCAGGGTTATCCTCAGCTCTGGGTTGCTGCTCTGATGCCACAGATCATCCTGCCAGCACCAGCTTCTCACAAAGCCACCAAATTGTCCAGCCTGGGATGAATCTGGCCCCACAGAGACCTTGGGCATGTCCGAGCTGGACATGGCTGTGGCTGGAGGACTCAGGTTTGGAGTCCTTGGGGCTCCCCAGCTTTGCCTGAGGTCACTTTGGGGACACAATCACGCTGCTGCTGCTGCTTCCTCCAGGCATCAGTTCTGACCCTTGCCCCACCCACTCCTCTCTCCATGTCCCCAAGTGGGGAATTTGGCACAAAACCAGCCTGAAGCAGCTCTGTAGGGGTGGATTTCTAAGAACAGCCACGCTTTGTGGGTTTAGTTTAAGCAAAGAAACCTGGTCTGTAAATGGCTTATGATAAATCGTAGGATTTGTCCCCAAATCCAGAATCTCCTCCACTGAGGAGAGATCGAGGTTGAGCTTTGTCTGGGATAGGGATGCTGGGTCCTCTATGAAGTTCTGCTGTCGGGGCTGCAAAGCTGAGAGGAGGAGAGGGAGGATTCACAGCAAGCCGGGATGTTGATGCCCATTTCTGCAACAGATTTGGGATTTTGGCTTGTCCTATCCCCCTTCCCAGCTGCGTGTCAGCAAGGATGGATCCATCCAGTGCCCCAAATTACTCCAGTGAAAGAGGGAGATGGAGGCACCGGGAGCAGCCTGGGCCCCATGGGGGGATGGGTCCCTGCCCAGCACTGGGAAGCAAACCCTGCACTGGGGACCATCCTCATCACAGGACCAGCCCTGGCACCACTGCTGCTGCTCTGTGGCCTAAATTGTGTTACTATTCCTGGCAGTTGAGGGCATTTGGGTTTTTTGTGTCCCTCCTGCTGAAGTTGGCTGGGTAAGAAAGCCGGAGTGTCTTTGGTGAGCAGCGGTCACGCAGAGCAGCTCCACGTGTCCTCCTGTGGTGTTTCATGTCTGGAAAATACATTTTGGAGGGGAAATAAATCAGGGCAATGAATTTACTTGGAAAGTTCATTTTGGGGCGAATCTCCGTGGAAGCATTCCCTGTTAACACCTAATTTCACCCTGTGCTTCTCCCTGAGGCAGGACAGGTAATTTCCCAGCTCCGTAACTTGGTCTGGTCCCTGGGCTCCTCTTTGACGTTGCTGAGTTCAGAATGATGTCGGTGGCGTGTGGGGAGATGGGTGCCCGGGAATATTTGGGGACGTGGTGGCTGTTCCTGAGCGCCTCACAGAGCTGCTCTGGGACATAATCCACCCCATGGTCCATAAGGTGCTCTCCATGACCCGAGTGCTCGGTCCTGAGCTTCTTCCTGGAGCTGGGAGTGTCAGGTCTGTTGTGGAGGAGGGCTAGGGGAGCTCTGGAGGATGTCACCCCATCCTCTGCCCACCCCAAGGTCTGGATCAAGGCAAAGGGTCCTGTTCCTACCCCTCTTCCCAGAGCAAAGGGGTTCTCCAAGGCTGGGGGACGTTTCTCCTCCAGGCCTTCATCCCCCAAATTCCAGCGTGGTTCCTGCTTTGGGAATTGTTTCCAAACTCTGGTTGACCCAACTGCAACATGCCCAGGACCTCTTGGGGTTTGACCCAATGCCTCTCCCACCTGGATCAGGGGCTGCTCTTAACCGGGACAGCCGGGTTTAAAACCTCCAAATCCTGCTCTGAACTTTGGATCTGCACCTGGAAAAGGATGAAAGGACCCCTTGCTCTGGGGTCACTGGGGACGCCTGGATTCACCCCCATCCTCTGCTGCTGCCTGACCTTTCATCCTTGGGTTCTGGAGGTGGTTTTGGGAGCTTTAACAATGACAAAGCCATGCCAAAAGGGTTTGCAGGATCCAAAGGTGAACGACTTGCTGGAAGTCGTTTTGCTGGTCAATGGCATTAATGTTTCCATTAAAAAGCAAAACAGGGTTGTGTGACCTCAGGTTTGTTCTGCTCTGCTCAGCCGAGCCAAGCGCTGCACATGCACAATTCAGCTCTGTGTCCCTGTCCCTTGCAGATCCTCCTAGCGTGGGAAAGACGCGGGCAGCCGGCGTCCGCTGCGGGGATTTCTGCTGCTGAGCTGATTAGTGTATGATGGACGTGGCCAGTTGGAAGGAGATGGAGGTGGCACTAGTCAGTTTTGACAACGCCGACCAGATCGTGGAGGATCCCTGCTATTCCAATGACCTCAGCCCCGCCGGGCAGTCGCGGAAAGGCCACCCCAGCTGCGCCAACCTCCTGTCCAACCTGCGGATCCTCATCAACAGCGAGAACGCCAACAATGAGACCATCTTCTCCAGGTTCTCCACCGAGTTCAGCGATCACCTGGTGGGGGAGAGGGTGGGCATGGATGAGGGGGACCAACGAGTCATCATCAACATCGCTGGGCTGAGGTTTGAGACGCGGCTCAAGACCCTTGACCAGTTCCCCGAGACCTTGCTCGGGGACCCGGAAAAGAGGATGCGTTACTTCGACTCCATGAGGAATGAATACTTCTTTGACAGGAACAGGCCCAGTTTTGATGGGATCCTGTACTATTACCAGTCTGGGGGGAAAATACGGCGCCCGGCCAACGTCCCCATCGACGTCTTTGCTGATGAAATCACCTTCTATGAGCTGGGTGATGAAGCCATGGACCAGTTCCGGGAGGATGAAGGGTTCATCAAGGATCCTGAGACCCTCTTACCCACCAATGACTTTCACAGGCAGTTCTGGCTGCTCTTCGAGTACCCCGAAAGCTCCAGTGCAGCCAGAGGCGTAGCTTTGGTCTCTGTGCTGGTCATTGTCATCTCCATCATCATCTTCTGCATGGAGACCCTGCCGGAGTTCCGGGAGGAGAGGGAGTTTAAGTCCACCGAGGAGCTTTCTAAGAATGTGACAGACACCTTGCTGGCCCACAGCACCTTCACGGACCCTTTCTTCGTCATAGAGACCGCCTGCATCGTCTGGTTCTCCTTCGAGCTCTTTGTCCGGTTCATCGTGTGCCCCAGCAAGACCGAGTTCTTCAGGAACATCATGAACATCATCGACATTGTGTCCATCATCCCCTACTTTGTGACGCTCACCACCGAGCTGATCCAGCAGAGCGAACTCAACGGGCAGCAGAACATGTCCTTGGCCATCCTGCGGATCATCCGCCTCGTCAGGGTCTTCCGCATCTTCAAGCTCGCCCGGCGCTCCAAGGGGCTGCAGATCCTGGGGCAGCCCCTCAAGGCCAGCATGCGGGAGCTGGGCTTGCTCATCTTCTTCCTCTTCATCGGCGTCATCCTCTTCTCCAGCGCCGTTTACTTCGCGGAAGTCGATGAGCCGCAGTCCCATTTCTCCAGCATTCCCGATGGCTTCTGGTGGGCCGTGGTCACCATGACCACCGTGGGCTACGGAGACATGTGTCCCACCACGCTGGGCGGGAAGATCGTGGGGACTCTGTGCGCCATCGCGGGGGTGCTGACCATCGCGCTGCCCGTCCCCGTCATCGTCTCGAACTTCAACTATTTCTACCACCGGGAGACGGAGAACGAGGAGAAGCAGATGCTGCCTGGGGAGGTGGAGCGGCTGCTGGCCAGCGTGGCCACGGGCAACGGCAGCATGGAGTCGCTCAATAAGACCAATGGGGGTTACCCTCGAGACAAGGCCAAAAAATGATAGTTGAGGCCCTGAGGGACTGGGCACGGTCAGGTGGGATTGGCTGGAAAAAGTATCCAACATCTGCATGCTCGGATTTTTTTTTTTTTTTTAACCAAATGTGCTGCTGCTTTTTTTTTTTTTTCTAGACATTTTTCAATCTCTGATTTCCTGTGGCTGTTCAAATAAATACCATCTTTCTTATCTCTCTGCCCTGCCCATCGGTCTGGTGTTTTTTATTTGATGCTCATCTGCTTGACATTTCTCTTCTCCGTCCATGGCGTCAGAGTGGAATTCCCCACATACAGAGATTTCCCCATGTACCGGAGAGGAAAAAGGGCAAAATGACACGAAATGCTTGGCTTAGTGACACCCAGCTGTCCAGGGATGAAGGTGGGTCCAGCTCCCTGCTTTTCTTAACCCATTTTAAATAATTCCTCCCCACCCACCACCTCAGATCTGGGGGTCTGACAAATCCCCAGACCTGCGACAGCTCTGTCTGAAAAATAAGCTGGCAAAAAGAAATGAGAAGGGATATTTTTAGCTGGATGAGTTCCCTGGTCTGCCTGACTAATTAATTGTGATGGCCCAGCAGGGTGGGCAGTCACGGATGGACCCGAGGCAGCACGTGGGGGATTAGGGGATGCTGACCAGGCACGGTGGCACAGCCACACGGGAGGTCCAGGGCGGCTCAAAGCCCACTGGGGTTTCTGCTGGAAAACTGAGCTCTGAGAGAGGGACTGGGATTTCTCCTGCAACAAACGCTCATTATCTGGTCTACAAACAACCCTGGGGACGAGCCATTGTGACCTTGTAGCTTTTATTGTCACTTCTGGTGCTGCAAAGGGGGTAGAGAGCGATGAGAGCCAACATTTCCTGACAGCTCCGCTCCCTGTTGTAACAAGGCACTTCTGCTCTCCTAAAAATGCAAATTTCCAGTGGCACTTTGGCTGGGAGCAGCCAGCAACAGCTCATTTTGCCGTTCTCTCCAGTGCCAGCAGGTTTTCTGACAAAAACATTTTGTTCCCACTTCACTGTTTCACCCGACTCTTTCTTTTTTTTTTTTTTTTTTGATGTTTCTGCCTCCATTAAAATCCCAGCTTCTCGTGCAGTGTCTCATCTGCTCTGATATCCCACACCTGCTGCATGGATGTCTCATCTCCTGACGGATCCCCGTGATCATTACACAGCGTGCCAGAATCCCTGCTCTGCAATTCCATTCAGGAAGCAGTGGTGGAACAGGGATTAGATTTATTGCTCCCAGTCTGTTGGAAAATGTGCATTTGGAATTTTCCCTGTAGCAGAAATCCCACAGCCCTGGTGGGAGGGCATTTTTCTTTTGGTTTTAGGGGATTTCGTGCACTGCCTTTCTGCAATGAGGTGTTTTGCACCCCCGGAGATGGATCTGAGACATGACCAGTACAATTCCTTTTCCCTCTGGGACAAATCCCACTCATCACCTGCTCTCCCTGTTGTTTTTCTCCCATCCCTCCGCCATCCTTTCCCCCACCCCTTGCAACCCCCACACCACCATCTGAGGCAGGGGAAACTGTCAGAGCTGTTTAATCTCCTTCCCACTGTGTCCAAGTTCTGTCATCTGTGGGGACGCTTGGAGAATGCACAGCTGGGCACAGCTGGAGGAGAAACAGCTGGGAACAGCTGAGAACAGCACTCAGACATTCCCAGCTCCTCTGTTCACCCCTCAAGTCTCTCCAGCAGCTCTTCCACATCACTATTTTTATTTCATAGCAGGTTCTTTCTTCTTTTCTTCTAGAAAACTTGAATTTTTCCATTCTTTTGTATCTTTATTGCTCCCCTCCCCAAATTCTCTCCCAGCCTCTCTAATTGGAAACACTTTTGGTGGTTTTTGCCTTGGGAAATCACCATGAAAAACTCTGATGAGAAGGTTTGGGCTGGGAAATGTTCAGCCTGATCAGCCATGAGCACATTTCCACTCCTCCTGCAAACATAGACTGTAATGGTGCTGGGATGGGTGGGTGGGTGGATGGATGGATGGATGGATGGATGGATGGATGGATGGATGGATGGATGGATGGATGGATGTACAACCTGATTCTTATAAACTTGTAAACTTTATCCTCAAATAAAGGAATAAATGCTTCAAAATCTGACATGCAGAAAATATTGTTTATTTGGACTCAGCTGTTTGTTCCTGGCTTTGTGCTGCTCCACAGCAGCGCAATTCCATCTGGGAATTGTGTGTGGGAGGGATGAGACATGGGGCAATGCAGAATCCCAGACTGGTTTGGGTTGGAAGGGACCTTAAAGCTCATCCCATTCCACCCCTTCCCGTGGGCAGGGACACCTTCCACTGTCCCAGGTTGCTCCAAGCCCCGTCCAGCCTGGCCTTGGACACTTCCAGAGATGGGGCAGCCACAGCTGCTCTGGAAAATAGATAATTACAGATCTCCAGCTCTGTGAGATGAGGACAAACTCTGCAGTTTGGCTCACACCATCCATTGTGGGAGGCCAGGTCCAAGGGGGATCCCTGGCTGATGCCATGGGAATGGGGTCAGAGGCATTAAACCTCTCCAGACACATTGATTGATTTCCAGTTTGCCCAGAAGAGGAGGAAAACCAGGCTACGAATTCCGTGTCAACACTCAGCTGGTGCTTGATGAAAACCTGCGAGAAACCCCATTTTCCTGCACAATTTGCAGCTTTGTCCCTTCCCAAACACAGGCCCAAAGCCCAAAGCTCAATGAAGTCCATAAAAAACCATCCTCTTCCCCAGTCAAGCACTAATGAGCCAATCCATCATGTCCTTCTGCACAGAGGTTGAATTCCCTCTTCAAATTTTTTACTGCCTCAGGAAAACCTAAAAGAAGACAAGAACCCTGTTTGCTTTATCAGAAATGTGTCCTGGCCGTGTTTCATCCTTGTAGCAAGACAGAACCTGTGGCTGGGTGTGAAATACTTGCTGGTAGGAGTGACTCCCTCCTTTGAGCTGGAATTCCCGAGAATCCCAGAATGGTTTGGATTGAAAGGGACCTTAAAGCTCATCCAGTCCCACCCCCTGCCATGAGCAGGGACCTTCCACTATCCCAGGCTGCTCCAAGCCCCGTCCAGCCTGGCCTTGGACACTGCCAGGATGGGGCATGCCGGAGCTCAGGTTTGGCACCGCAGCCAGGAGATGGCACTCCGGGATCGGCATTTCCCTGCCACACACGGTCCCGACGTGTTCCCCGCTCTCCAACCCGGCGCTTGGAGGCTTTTCGTTGGTTTATTCCTTTATTGGAATGCGAACGCAGGTGTGGGAAGGGCTGCCCCGGCCAGGGGGATGCTCCCATGGAGGAATCCCTTTGCCGGGAATTCTCAGCCCCAGCGCAGGAGGAGGGTTTGGGAACTGTCCCCTGGCTGTTGGTCCTGCCTGGGATAAGGACCAACATCCCACTCCCGAAAGCACAGCTACGGGCCCTGGCTGCTCCTCCAGCTCTTGCCCATCCTGGCGGGGCTGGTCCCTGGATGGCTGATCCTTGCAGTCACGGTTCCCACTGCATCTGCCTCATTTCTTGTTGCTCACAATAATGAGAAAATTCCTGCGACGGAGCTGAAGGCAAGTCCCACGTGCCCAAAATCTGGGGCTGGGTCACTCTTGTGCTTGGGCACAGGAGATTCCCACCAGCTGGGGCTGGGAAACCCGGGGATGTGTGATCCCGGGGAGCTGTGGGGCTAAACCACACCCCCACCTTCTCACATCACATCCTCCTCTAGAGTCAGCTCAATTTTCACACAGTGCCAGAAGAGAATAGTTAATTTCTAACCCAAATCGCCTGGACCTCTCCCTCCACACCCCTGTTCCCACCGGGTATGGAATCTCCAGGCCCCACCGGTGATGGAGCCTCGTTTACCAATGAAAAATTCAAGCAGTCCCTTGTCCCTCAGCGCTGCAGAAATGAAGGCACAGCAGGGACTTGGATCTCTCTCCCGGCTTCCTGCTGAGCAATTCCACTGCAGCTGCTCCTGGGGAAAGAGGCAGCCTCCACGTTTAATAGGGTTGGGTATGGATGCAGGTAATTTCCCTCAGAGAACAGAGCTGGGCAGGTTCTGTGCTTCTGTAACAGCCTCACCGTGGGAGGTACGGGGTGAAAGCCTTTTCCTGCTCTCTTGGGTGGTCCAAGGGAAATCTCCAGCTGAGCCACATCCTCCTGAGGGACTCCCTGCCCTGGGGTGGCTTTGGGCTGTCAGACACCACGCAGGGAAAGTGGGAACAAGCCCTGCGCCCAGGGATGGGGAGCTAGCAGGGCAGGAACTGGTGGGACATGGTTGGGGGTCTGCAGGGGTCTGCTCTGGGATGGGTTCTGTCTGGGGTGGTGAGTTCAGCCTCCCTGGGTGGAAATTTGGGGGTTCCAGAATCACTCACTTGTAGCCAATCTTGACTTCCACCCCTCAGCCCTGCAGCGATCACCACTCCCAAAGGCCCTGAGCAGAGCTGTGATGACCAAACGGTCCTTGGCCACCACAAAGCAGCTGGTGTCCGCCAGCTCCTTCCTGACTCCTGCCATTCCATCGGAAATAAACACGCAGCCACCAGCTCAGAACCATCAACACTTTATTTGTGCCAAAAGCCGTGGCTGTGGTCTGGGTGCAGATGAGGCCTCACCACTGCCGGCATCGTGCTGGGTCTAAACAGCCTTGGCCAGCCCAACACGGTTGTTGGCCCGGTCAAAGATGCTGTAGTACACCCTGATGAAAACATCTCCCAAGATCCAGAGGTCTCCAGAGGTGTCCTGGAAGCTGCTCATGCAAGATCCTTGGTCGTGCTGCATTTGAGCACAAAAAGGCCATTGGGGAAATGTGGGCGGGTGTCTCCTCTTGCATCGCTCTGGAGGCCCGTGGCCGTCCATGCCCTGTCTCCCATGGGAATGGGAGAAGCCAAGGTGACCAGAGCCCCTGGAGGGAGTAGAAGGACCCAGAGAGAGGCTCCTGCAGCCCGGACCAGCTGGTTCCCACTTACCTGCTCGGTGTAAGCCAAGGCGGACACAGGGTACTGCACCCCGTCGATGACAAAGATGACATCGGGCATGGCAGCAATGGAGCTGCAGTTCACGCTGAGCTGCAGGGAGAGAGGGAAGGGGTTCTTAGGAGGGAAATGTGTTCTGAGGGTGAGGAGTGAGGGGAGACCTCATTGGGGTCTTCAACATCCTCCCGAGGGGCAGCAGAGGGACAGCTCCAATCTCTGCTCCCTGTGACAGGGACAGGAGCTGAGGGAAGGGCTGGAGCTGTGTCAGGGCAGGCTCAGGCTGGAGATCAGGGAAAGGTTCTTCCCCCAGAGGGTGCTGGGCACTGCCCAGGCTCCCCAGGGAATGAATGGGCACTGCCCCGAGGCTGCCAGAGCTCCAGGAGCGTTTGGACACCGCTCTCAGGGATGCCCAGGGTGGGATTGTTGGGGTGTCTGTGCAGGGCCAGGGGCTGGACTCGATGATCCCTGTGGGTCCCTTCCAGCTCAGGACATTCTGTGATTCTCTGTCTCACTGACATAAACCAGAGACCGGGAGTGTCCCAGGGTGTCCCTGCCGGGGTTGCCACGAGCAGAGGGCGGTGTCCCAGGCTTGGCTGGGCTCTGCAGTGCCAGGAGCCTCCAGGGCGAGCTCTCACCTCTCCATACGTGCCCTGCCTGGCCCCAACTGCGCTCTGGATGTTCCTGATGCCCAAGGGTGGCCCGGCCACGAGGGAAGTGCCGGTGTCGATGATGGCCTGGCAGCCACCGGCGCACGCGACCTCCTGGCTGTTCACAATGATGCTGTGGGGACAGAGGAACCAGGGGCCATGAAATAACCAGATGGACCTCACGGACGGCTTTTTAACTTCTTTTATGAGAGTTAAAGCTGGGCAACTCCAAGGGCTGCCTGTGAGCCTTTTCCTTCCTGGAGCTGCAGAGCCAGGTGGGAACGCAGCCACCACCGCAGACACGGGCCCTGAACACAGCCCAGCAGCTGGGACCCACTCCAGCCCAACAAAGGAGGTCTTGACCCACGATTTTGCTCTCCACATCACCAGAGTCATCCCCTAAATCACAGGACAGGATCTAGGCTGTGCCCCCAGCACAAAGCATCCTCATTTTGGGTGGCAATTACCAAAGTACCGTGGAGTTTGTCCCCCTGTCCCTCAGCATCCCTCAGCCCGGGGGTGGGGACGGCACTGGAAGCCTCTGGTGGTGATGGGTCTCTTTGGAAGGAATGGTTTGAGGTGACCAGAGAGCAGCAGAGCTGGTTTGTCACCTGTCCATGGAGATCTGCCAGTAGCCCTGGTAAGAGACGGGGATCCAGTTGATGGGGCCGGTGAAATAGGACTCATCGATGCCCCCGAAGATGACCACGCTCCCTGCTGCCTCACTGGAGGATGCGGGAAAGAAGAACAAGGGGAGGTTTTGCCGTGTGGTTCAGTGCAGGGCGGTGTCCCCAAGGGTGAGACGCTGATTGTGTCACGCCCCTGCCCTCCTGGCCAGCGACACCCCAGCACAGCAGCACAGCCAGAAAAAGGGAGCTGTGGTGGAGCCACGTGCCTGGAAACTCTTTCCCAGCGAGCCAAAAGCCCTCTGGAGAGGCTGGTGGCCCCCAGCCCTTGCACTCTGTGACACAGACACAGCATCCGACGGCAGCGGTGACAAGGGACGAGCCAGAGCCACCAGCGAACGACGCGCACGAGGTGCGTCCCCCCCTCCCCAGCCCCGCAGGCCCCCACGGCTCACCGGGACAGGTAGACAGAAAAGAGGTTCTCCCGCAGCAAGCTCTGGTTCACCAGGTTATCAAAGACCGGTGTGATCCCATCAGCAGCCAGATTTGGGTATCCCAAGCCCAGGATCCCATCGAATTTGACATCGACGAAGAACCGGCCGGGCTCGGCGGTGCTCAAGCCGAAGAGCTGGTTGGTGTCCACCAGGGATGCCACCTAGGGACAGGGAGGTGCCGTGGGGGCTGGGGCAGGCACTGGGACACCGGAGTTAATCTGGGGGAGAAGGGCAGGGGATGCCCTGGTGCAGGCGGAGTGGGAGCTGCAGGCAAAGGTTATTAAAGAAGCCCAGACACCAAGGCACGAGGGGCTGAGAGAGGCCCTGGCTTTCTGAACCCCTCCTCAGAGAGAGCAGTCTGGACCCAATCTCAGCCTCAGAGTGTCGAGGGTTTGAATTCTGCAACTTCACCACAACTTTTACTGATGGCGAATCAAATGCTTTTATAAAAGACAAGTTATTTAGTGAGAAAACGAACAGACAAAAGATAACAGATGAAAGATCTCAACGGGAATTACTACACAGGATAAAAATTAAGAACTGCCGGTAGGTTACAGCATAACATAAACAGGGCACTACAGCAAGGTCCCTGTATTAAAGCTGGCAAAAGGAATAGGATTGATGAGGAGTTGAATGTAACTTGCCACCAAAACAATGATAATGTGCACAGGTTCCTTCACTTCATCCCTGCAGAGTAACCCTGAAGCAGCGTCCCCACTCACGGGAGAAGCTCCACACATTTCCAGGAAAATGTGTAGAAGATTTCTGCTTTGTGGACGTTTGGTGTGGCTTTTATAGTTGTAAAGTGAGTGTCAGTCATAAATCCAGCTTATCTTGGCAGATCTCACTTGAGCAGTGAGATGTTCCTTGGCAGTTGGGAGGTGCCCGCCCAGCGTTACCCCAGGGCTCCAGAATAACTCACCACAGGACAGCTTGTCCTGCCTGGGTTACCTGGTTACCAAAGGTCAGATCAGCTTTAGGGGGTGGGGTGCTCTCCACAGCCCCAGCGATGCCGTGGGGACACTCACGGTGACGGTGTCAGAGCCCACCATCCCCTCCATCTCGCCGGTGCCGTAGCGGATGGACAGACTCAGCCCCGTGCTCTTGTAGGTGGAGGACTGCGAGGGGTCAAACACCCGGTGGGTTTCTGGATGAGTGGGAAAACATGGAATTGAAGCTTTGGGCAAGGCCGAGCCTCAGGGAGGTGTGGGAGGAGGAGCCCTGCTGAATTGCTGTTTATTATCCCGCCTTCGGGGATAATTCAGCTGTGAGCATTTGCTGTTCATCCTTCCCCTCCTCCAGCAACCAGGGATCCACAAGCACTCCCATCCCCCTTGGACAGACGGGGAAACTGAGGCACCAAGCAGAATCACATCCCCCGTGGAACGCAGCTCTGAGCAGGTCCTACACCCCAAACATTCATCACTCCAGCTCCTGGCACAGGTGCCACGGGCCCAGATGGGCGATCCCCTTTCCCCTGGCAATGCCACCCCAACTTCCAGGCTCTGTGGAGCCGTTTTAAACCCGGGATGTGCAGCGGGACCCAGCTCCCACTCACGGCAAGCCAGGCTGGCACAGGACACAGAGGGAACCCAGAGGTCGGAGGAGCCGGTGTCGAAGACCACGGCGAAGTCCTGCGGGGGGGTGCCAATGGAGATGGTCCCGTAGTATTCCACCTGCAGCAGGAATGGGTTTTAAGGCATGGAACCAAACCTGGAGCTTCCCCAGGCTTGGAACCTTTGTGGTCCCCTTCTTCACGGAGACCCCCTGCTTCTAGCAGAGCCCCTGGGGGACATTTCTCTGTCCAGGGCCACCGGCGTGGGCAAGGAGGGGTGAAGGATGTGATCTGAAGGCTTTGGGATGAAGGATTTGGGTTTGATCCGTGCCCAGCACAGACACAGGGACGGACATCCCACAAACCATGCCAGGGCTGTGTCCCTGGGGATCAGAGCCCATACTCACGTCGAGGGTGTTCAGCAGGGGCTCGGTGGCCACTCTGGTTCCGTTGGGGAAAGCGTGTGGGAATTTGGTGCCGATGTCGTAGTGGTGATGCTGGAAGAACTGGTGCAGCAAATCCTTCTCCCTGAGGACATCTCGCAGCTTCCTCCCCCTTTCCAAGGGCAGCCTGGCACAGGCAACAAGGAAAAAAGAAGAGTCAGATGGGATTTTGCTGCCTGCAGTGTTTGACACCTCCAGTGTTCTGATCCAACAGCAGGAGCACAGGAAACTCCCCCAAAACTCTGAGTCACGGATTTCCTCCAAAACCCCAAAACAACCCTAGACACCAGCCCCTCCCCTGGCACCTCCTCATTCTCTGCCCCCCTGGAGCAGCTTTCCACACCCTCAGACCTCCCCTCTGCTCCCTGAAGCCATTAAAAGCCTCCAGTTGCTCATTCCCCCCTTCCCTTTCCCTGGGGGGCCCGGCAGCGATGCTGCTGTGACTCACTTGGTGACACCCTGGCCAAGGGCAGCGACAGCGCAGAGCAGCACGAGGAGCCACATCCTGCCAGGACAGCCAGGGCAAATCCCCGCTGCTTTATAAAGCCCCTGCCCACCCCCCCTGCCGTGCCAAGAGCGGCCGGGACCAACGGGAGCTGCCCCCTCCCCTCCTTTGGGCACCCGGCCAAGGCAGGTGGCACCCAGGGACCGAGGGACACAGCAAACACGAGCCAACATCCACACGTCACCTGGCACGGGGGAACCATCCCCTTATGCCACCCATGATCCTCTCCTGGGGACCCCATGCTCCCCACTGGACCCCAAATCCAAACTCTCCATCCTTTAGGCCCCAAATCCTTCATCCTGAGCAGGCACTGCCTGGCTGTGGGCAGAGAATCACAGAATTCCAGGGTGGTTTGGGTGGGAAGGGACCTTAAAGCTCCTCCAGCCATGGGCAGGGACACCTTCCACTATCCCAGGGTGCTCCAAGCCCCGTCCAGCCTGGCCTTGGACACTCCCAGGGATCCAGGGGCAGCCTCAGCTGCTTTGGGCACCCTGTGCCAGGGCCTCCCCACCCTCACAGGGAACAATTCCTTCCCAATAGCCCATCTAACCCTGCCCTCTGGCACTGGGAAGCCATTCCCTGTGTCCTGTCCCTCCATCCCTTGTCCCCAGTCCCTCTCCAGCTCTCCTGGAGCCCCTTTAGGCTCTGGAAGGGGCTCTGAGGTCTCCCTGGAGCCTTCTCCTCTCCAGGTGAGCACCCCCAGCTCTCCCAGCCTGGCTCCAGAGCAGAGGGGCTCCAGCCCTGGAGCATCTCCGTGGCCTCCTCTGGGCTCTCTCCAGCAGCTCCAGGTCCCTCCTGCTGCTGCAGCCCCCAGGGCTGGGGCACCGTTCCGGCCTTTCAGCCTGGCACCCAAGGCCATTGCCAGGAGCAGCGGCACCTCTGTCCGCAGGAATGTCCCCGGGGCTGGCACGGGAAGGGTCCCTGTGGCTGCTGCCCTGGGTGGTCCCGGCGGGGGGGGGNGGGGGGGGGGGTTCGGGCCGGTTCCTCGTCGCCGCTTCCCCCCCCCGTTATCTCCCGCCCCGGTAGCGCCGCGGGATGCAAACAGGGCAAGGTGACCCCGCGGCCGCTGGCGCCGGGCAGTGCCCGAGGCACGGGACCGGGGCCCGGCGTTCCAGCCCCTGCGAGCTCCGGCACCGCCGCAGCGACAGCGGCTCCCGGAGCCGCCGCGTTGCCGGGAGCGGGGGGCGCGGGGGGTGTGGGACGCGGACCCGGCACCCGCCCGAGCCGCTCCGATTTAACAGCGGGACCCCAACCCCGCCACCCCTCCAGACCCCCAGATTTGCAGGAGATTTGGTTTCCTTGTGGATGGAAGGGAAAAGACTACGGATTTTAATTTTTTTTTTCTTTATTGTTTAATTTCCCGTGGGAATCGCTGCTGTTGTGAGGATGCTGTGGGCAAAGCCACTCCATCCACTGGGATGTCCCCTCCACTGCAGAGACACGGAGGGTTTCCACCATGGGGGTGGCTCTTGCTGTGCAGTAAAGCAGGAATTTATAATGATTTATAACAATCTATAATGATTTATAATAATTTATAATGATTTTTTCTGCTGAAATTGTCCGGGTGGTTTGTGGAGGAGTGGGAAGAGGCTGGGCCATGGCAGCCAAAAAGGCAGCGAAGCCCATCCCAGTTTGGTGCCAGGAAGGAGCTCAAGATGGGTTTGAAATGTGGGGAGTCATCAGCATGAATTGTAAGGAACCACCTTTGCAACAAAAATTTGCTCCAAGCCAAAAACGAATTAAAAACCAATAAATTATTGAAAGAATAAATATATTAAAGTAATAATATTAATATATAATGTATGAGGGATAGTATGAATTATAAAACCTAAAAATATAATGATATATTCTGTATTTTAATATGATATAAATATATAAAGCTCCTGAAGTCCAGTGAGGAAGAGACTAATTAGAGCAGAACAGAGAACTGAATATAAGGTAATTAGAATAGAATAGAATTACAATACATGATAATTAGAATAGAATAGAATAATAGAATGATAAGAGAATTATAGACTAGAATAAAACACCCTTAGAGAAGAGAATAATTAGAATAGAATAGAATAGAATAGAATAGAATAGAATAGAATAGAATAGAATAGAATAGAATAGAATAGAATAGAGAACAGGATGTTCCCCTGCTGTTTGGAAGCCACCCATGTAATTATTTTAGGTGAGGAATATTCAGACCTCAGTGCATCACCAGGATGTGGAGCTGGGTTTGTGACACCTTGGCCGTGTCCTGGTCCCATCCCACCCATGTCCCAGTCCCATCCCAACCATGTCCTGGTCCCATCCCAAACATGTCCTAGTCCCATCCCAGCCGTGTCCTGGTCCCATCCCAAACATGCCCTGGTCCCATCCCAGCCGTGCCCTTGTCCCATCCCAGCCGTGCCCTTGTCCCATCCCA
>VWZW01006482.1:33252-65517 GCA_013397115.1 Edolisoma coerulescens | reverse complement strand
GGTGGGGAGCACCGGGCACTGCCCCAAGGAGCACTCCCGGGGCACCGGGTCCTTCCCGTTCCCTCCAAAGGCTCCCGGGGCTGGGGGGCACCAGGCAGGGGACACCTGGCACTGCCCGGTGCCTTTGGGGCTCCCGGGGCTGGGGGCACCGGGCCCTGCCCATCTCCTGTAGGGGCTTCTGAGGGTGGGGGGCACCGGGTTAGGGGACCCTGCCCGGTCCCTTTAAGGGCTCCTAGGGGTGGGGGGCACCTGGCACTGCCCCAGGAGGGTCCCCGGGTTGGGGTAGCCCCAGGTCCTGCCCATTCTCGTTTAAGGGCTCCCAGGGCTGGGGGGCACCAGGTTAGGGGACACCTGGGACCTGCCCATCCCCTCTAAGGGCTCCCCTGGATGGGGGCACCAGGTTAGGGGACACCTGGGACCTGCCCAGGCCCTCTAAGGGCTCCCCTGGATGGGGGCACCAGGCCCGGCCCTACCAGACCCCTCCCCATCTGGGGGTACCCGGCCTCATCCTGCATCGACGCCACTCTGAGGACCCCCGGCCCTGCCCTGCTGTCCTGCCCCCACCTTCGGGTGTCCCCAAGGGCCACCACTTGCCTGTGCCTCGGGGGGAACCGGAGCCAGCTCCTCCCAACTCTTAAATTCAGGATTTTTAGTGGAACCATTTGGGGAGATGCTGCATCAGCCCCCAGGGCAGGAAATGGGGCAGGATCAACCCCCCCTTGGCCTGGGGGATGCAAATGGGGCTCTCCCCAAGCACTGCCCTGGCACACGTGGCTTTATCCACCCCTCCCACCTCTCCAGGCAGAGGGACCCTGTCGGACGAGCACGCCGGCATCATCTCGGTGCTGGCCCAGCAGGCAGCCAAGCTCACCTCCGACCCCACCGACACGCCCGTGGTGTGCCTGGAGTCCGACAGCGGGTGAGTTCCCAGCCCGGAGCTGCCCCTGTCCCCCGCCTTTGCCTTTCCCCCAGCCCCGGGAGCCTCCCGGAGCCACATCCCCGGAGCAGCTCCTCCTCTGGAACTGTGCAGGGAGCCCCACCTCGGTGAAGCTGTGGGGGGAGGCAGGCACTGCCACGGGCAGATCCATTGCATGAGCGAGATTTTAAGAGGCAGGAGGTGTAACAGTAGCGGTGTCAGAGCTTGAGCTAAGACGGGGCCATCACGGTTATTCACAGTTTATTGCTTGAAAAACCACACAAGGCATCAGTCTCAGAGGCTGAGGTTTAAGCAACAAGTTGCCACAACAGAAGAAAAGGCCACGAGTTTCAAAGTTACGTGGCAATTTAGAACTTTCTGGTCTAATAAGCAATTAACACGAAGCTTTGTTTTGACTTTATAACCCATCACCTTTGCTATTTTTTACTGCATTGGAGCTGTTTCTTGACCAATAACTGTGTGCACGTATACTTCCATCATAACATCTAAATTCTTAACTTAAACCATAAAATCACATTACTGTACTTAAAAACCCTTCACCTTATCACTTAACACACACTTCCAACCATAGAAACACAGGTTTATAATTCTTCTGCTTAAGGTCTGTACACCTTTATCATTACATCAACCCAAGCTCTTTCCAGGGCTGTAAATTGAACTCGTTAGTGCTTGTGGAAGTTTTTACTCCTCTGTTTCCCACCCAGTGGGAAGCCTTTGGGGGGTGCTGGTTTCTGCAGCTCGGTAGCTCTGCCCCACCTGGGATCCCTGTGGATAACCAAGGCCGTGCTGGGAGGCAGCAGGGACGCAGCTCAGGGAGTGGGGAGAGGGAGCAGCCGAGGTCTGGGATGGAGCCGGGGGCTGGAGCTGCTCTCTGATTCCCCTGCCCACTTCCCACCCCCGCCAGCTCCTCCTGGCTCAGCTCAGCTCCCTCAGCACGTTTTCCTCGTTGCAGGAACATCATGATCCAGAAGCACGACAGCATCACCGTAGCAGTGCACAAGCTGCTGTCCTGAGCCTGGGGACCAGCTCCGCTCCCAGCTCCTGCTCCCTGCACAGCCACCCTCCCTTCGGAGCTCCACACCCGCGTTGAAGGCTCTCCCTCCCCTCTCACAGCTCCTAGGCAGCTCTCCAGGTCTCCAGCTCACGTTTTAGCACTTGTGCTGCTGAGGATGAACCGTGGGCACTCCCCCAGCCCCCGTTAGAGCAGATCATCCTGGCTGTGTGGGGGGGGCCTCATTTGTTGGAAATAATCAATAAATGACCTGTAAAAAACCTTCCCTTCTCTTTGCTCCGCCTGGGAGGGCTGGGCCTGGTGCTTCCTTAACTTCTCCCCCTCCCTTCATTAGCATTTCTCTAGAGAAACGCTGGAGTTCGTGGAGGCTCCTCCAATGGGAAAGGTAAAACGCTTTCCAAGGAATTTCTCCTAGGAAACATTTCGCCTCCTCAAGTTAAACATTCCGTGGGAGTCACTTGCTCGTTGTGCCTTGGGTTGAAGTTCAGCCCTGTGTGTGCTGGCCCTGCACAGCCCCGGGAGCTGTAAACGGATCTTGGAACATCCTCACAAATCCAGGTCCCTCTGCCTCTCGCAGATTTGAAACGGGCTGGGAAACAATCCTGGGAAAGGCCTTGGGAAGCTGCTGCCCTCCAATGGTTCCTGTGTGCTGGGGAGGGAAAAGGAGCTGGGCTGCAGCTGCGGGAAGGGGAAGGGAAGGTTCACAGCAGAGCTTGGGCTGAGTCAGAGTGAAATGCCATTGTCACTGCTCTGACTTTACTCCTCGGAGCAGCTGCGTTGGGCAGTGACGGTCACAGGCTCACACAGGAGCAGCCCCTGCCCGGCCAGGCTCCACGTTCCCACCCAGCTCAGTCCTAATCTGGAGTAGAGCCCTGATCTTGGCATATCCAAGCTCCGTGGTGGCCCTGGGGAGTCCTTCTCCCCTGTCCCTCCATCCCACCAGGCTGGGAGCAGCAGGAGCTTCCCCTGGGCATCCATCAGCTCCTCCCCTGCTCCTCCTTCAAGCCCTTAAACCACACTCGGTGCAGATCTCACCCTGCTCGAATAAAGCTCCATGTACATATCGAAGGTCCCACCACAGGGGAAGCTCCACAGGCTCCCATTTATCCCGGGCTCCTCCGGAATGCTGCAGCTTTTGCATTCTTTGCCAAGGGAGAGCAGGGAGCATCACTGTCCCGCAGTGATCCCAGTTTTCTCCGGCCTCAGGAATGCTGGCCGGGGTGGCCGGTCAGCCGAGAGCGGGGAGGAAGGAGCAGGGCTGTGCTGACCCAGGAGTTCGGGCAGGCTCACGGCGGAGCCAACGCCGATCCCGCTCACATCCCAGCGCCGCCCCGGGGCTGCAGCAGCGCGGCTGCTCTGTCCAGCTGCAAAACACGAAGTTTCCCAGCCTATCCCATCCTCAGTGATGCAGTTTCCCGGGCCGAGGGCCGGGCAGGACGGGCAGGGACAGGGCTCTGCTCCTCTGCAGCCACCTCTGCCCCAGCCCACCGCTGCCACCCTGCTGTGCTCTGGGCAGATCCGGAGCTTTGCCAGGAGCCAGAACTTTGCCGGCTCCCCCTCCTTTTCCCTCCCAACAGGATTTCTGCTCCAAACGCCCCGGGTTTCCTGTTCCCAGCTGGGGAAGGGGAGGGACTCCCGGCCTTGGGGCCTCACAAGCCAAGCTCTGCCCCCAGAGAGGAGGAGGAGGAGGAGGAGGAGGAGGAGGAGGATGAGCTCCGTCCCCCCGGCGCTTGCCAGGCTCCATGTCCTGCTCAGGACCGACACCATCATCCTCACCGGATGGGAATGAAGGAGCGGACTCTGGGGTGCCGAGTCAGGAAGGGGGGATTTCATCTCTGGAGCAAATGAAGAGACTCTGAAGAGATTCCTCTTTGCTGTCGACTGTTCCGGGGAGGATTTTCCAGCATGCAGCAGCGAGGCGGTAAGGAAAAGTTCCAGGATCGTCATCCCCAACTGCTGTAGGGTCCAGCTGCTCCCTCGGGCAGGGTCCTGCCTCTGCCAGAGGCACGGGGTGGGTGAGAGGATGGAAGGGAGAGAAAGACGGAGTAGGAAGAGCGTCCCGGAGAGCTCCAGGGTGGATCCAGACAGACAGTGACCCGCTGGCTTCTGGCACAACCCAGACTGCTAAAGCAGCACTAAGGACTTGCCCACCCTTAACGCTTAAGTGGTTACAGTAATTTGGTGGGGATGAGAAAGAAAATTGAACCGTTTCCAGACAGGGATAACGTGGAATTGTCAGAAAGGTTGGCGAAAGCATCACCCGGGTGAGTGCAGAGTGTGGTGCTTGCCCCAGCAACAGCCACGGGGCTCCAGGGCAGCACCGCGGGCACGGGAATGGGTTTGAATGGAAGGAGGAGCAGTGGAAGGTGTAAATGTGTCCTGGCGTTCTCATCGGCAGGGCAGAGGGAGGAGGATGAAGAGCCGGAGGCTCCGGAGGCTCCGGCAGCTGGGAAGAGCCGAGGCGCCGCAGCAGCAGCCGCAGGGTGGGCGTGGGGAGTGGTGTTCCACTTCTTCCTGGTAAGCAGGGAACGAACCAAAGCCCCAGGAGCTGGGGCAGGGAGAGTCTCCAGCCCCGCTCAGAGGACGGGACAGGCTGATCCCAGCCGTGCCAGGGCACATCCAGCCCCGCCGTTCCCTCCGGATGCCCCCTGCAGACGTCTCGGTGATGGACAAGGGGGTTCCCTTGCCAGGATAAGATGACTTCTCCCTCCTCAAACACATCAAACCCCGCAGGGGTGTCCTGTCCCTTCGGCAAGGGCACGGTCCCGCCCTGGGCAGCGAGGAGGGAGCCAGGGAGCAGCACACACACTCGGGTACTCTCTGGGAGGACCAGACACCTCAGCACCACTCAAAGGCACTAATTCTCTGTGCCCCAGGCTTTATCTTCCCACCAGTGATGAATCAAGGAATTGTGAAGCTTGGAAAAGATCTTTCAGGTCACCGAGTCCGGCTGTAGAGAAGGCACCATCCTCCCAGCTAGGAGAGCTTTCCCCTCTTCCTCTCCACCCCAAGTACCTCACTGCCAATCATTAACCTCTGGCCACCAGGGAGGCAACAGGAGTTAAAATTAAGGACACAAACTGTCTGTCCTTTGCCCCTGTGGCAGAGAAATCCTGGGAAACTGCCCTGGATAACACCCATCCCTGCTCCACTCATCCCCTCATCAACTCCCAGTGATCTCCAACGGATCCATTCAGATTGTTGCTTTAATACTAAAAAGTAACTTAAAAGGCAAAAATATCCTACAAGAGTTGAGCTCTAGTGTTACTTTGTTCCTTTCCTTCGGAAAAGTCGGCTTGCAGAGGGTTTTCTGAGGGTCTGCTGAGATCCAATGGCAGCATGGCCACGGCCAGCCCACCCTGCTGAGATTCCCCAACACCAGTTCGGGTGTCCCAGTTTGTTTCTCCCACACCAGCACAAAAAAAGCAGAAGGAAAAGCTTTTCCTCCCTCCCTGTGGCACCTCACCTCCATCCCCTCTCAACTCAGGTCAACGTGCTCGTGATGGGGACGCTCAAGACCTTTGGGATTTTCTTTGTGGCTTTCCGAGAGGAGGTGGGGGGATCTTCGGAGCAGGTCAGCTGGATCGGCTCCATCATGTCATCCCTGCGCTTCCTGGGAGGTGAGCTGGCATCCCCCGGGGTGCAGCAGTGCTGCAGCCTCGGCTCCGTCTGACCTGGGGGCACCGAGGATGCTCTGCGGATCCAATTCCCACCCCAGACTGCTCCAAACGGGACGTGGCCGAGCAGGAACACGGGCTAAACACAGGGCCCCGTGTCATTCAGATGGGATGGTGGGAAGGAATTGGGTATTGGGAAGAAATCCTTCCCTGTGAGGGTGGGGGAGGCCCTGGCACAGGGTGCCCAGAGCAGCTGTGGCTGCCCCTGGATCCCTGGACGTGTCCAAGGCCAGGTTGGAAGGGGCTTGGAGCACCCTGGGATAGTGGAAGGTGTCCCTGCCCACAGCAGGGGTGGGACTGGAGGGGCTTTAAGGTCTCTTCCAACCCAAACCAGTCTGGGATCCTCTGAACTTCACTGTAGGTTTATTGCACGGATCCAGAGCAAACAACAATCCTGTCCCAGCTGTGGGACAACCTGGGCATGGTGTGATTTAGGAAGGAGGCCCAGGAGAGCTGCAGGTTTGGGCTTTGCCTCCTTCCCTGCCCCATTCCCTGAGCTCCAGGGCACAGCGAAGTCTCTCTCCTGAACATTGACCCATCCCAAACCCCTCGTCCCCCCCTGCCTCCCGAGGCTGCACATGGACCACTTCCCAGGGGTGCCAATCAGGTCCCCAAGCCCTGCCAAAGGAGCTTTTGTCACCTTCAGCCTGAGATGTCTCCCTGCTTCCCTTGCAGCCCCGCTCGTGGCCGTGGTGTGCCGGAGGCTGGGAGAGCGGCCGACCTCCATCCTCGGGGCCGGGCTGGTGGCCGGGGGCTGCCTGCTCAGCACTCAGGCCACCAGCGTCCCCTTCCTCTGCTTCTCCATGGGATTCCTCCTGGGTGAGACTCCCTGGGCACGATGAGTCAATCAGCTCCTTCAGCCTTAAACTGGGGAAGGGTCTGGAGGGGGAGCAGCCAAGGGTTTGTTCAGCTGGAGAAGGGGAGCCTGAGGTGATCAGGGATGGGAGCCAGGGAAGGGCTGGGGCTGTGTCAGGGGAGTTTAGGTCGGGTATCAGGGAAAGGTTCTTCCCCCAGAGGGTGCTGGGCACTGCCCAGGCTCCCCAGGGAATGGGCACGGCCCCGAGGCTGCCAGAGCTCCAGGAGCGTTTGGACACTGCTCCCAGGGATGCCCAGGGTGGGGTTGTTGGGGTGGCTGTGCTTGGCCAGGGGTTGGACTCAATGATCCCTGTGGGTCCCTTCCAGCTCAGGACACTCTGTGATTCTGTGAACTTTCAGTGCCAAAGCATCCCCAGCTCCTTTCTGTGAGATGTTTTATGAACTCCCAAAGCTTCACGCTCAGAATAAAACACCAGTTTCAACATTCCAGTCCCAACCTTGATTTTTTTTCCCGCATCTACACAGATCCTGGCCTTTTAGAATCCCTTATAAAAGGGCAGAGCCTCCAGTCCCCCAGATACCAAACCCCACCCACCAAATCTCCCTGAGCCCTGACTGCCACAGCCAAAATCCCCCCTTTCACCCCGGGAACGCTGCAGGGCCAGGGACCGTGAGCTTTGGGATAGCAGGACACAGAATCCCGACAGCAGGTGTCCCTTTTTGGGCACGGAATTCTCATTTTCAACCTTCCCACAGGGATGGGGTTCGCCTGCCTGTACCAGGCGGCCGCGGTGATGACGGCCAAGCGCTGCCGGGCACGCCTGGCATTCTCCAACGCCCTGGCCCGCTCCGGGATGGGGCTGACCTTCCTGATGGCTCCCTTCACTCAGCTCCTCATCGAGTTCTACGGCTGGCAAGGTGAGGGATCTCCCGTTCCTTCAGATTCACCAGCTCTGAGAGGGCGTTTGGGGAGATCTGGGCAGGGTTAAGAGGCTCTTTTTAAAAATTCAACGCGCCGAGGAACAACTCTGCCTCTTCTAGGATAGTTTGGGGATATCTTGTTAATAATTAAACACTTAATCACTCATTAAAATCAGAGTCAAAGCACAGACCTCAGAAATCAAAACCAGAAATCCCTGCTTTTACTGTAGTGTTTCAAGACCATCTTGAAGGTCCATCACGACTTTAAATGAGGAAAAGCAAAACAAGCTCCCAGAGGGAGCTGTGGGTTTGTTCTGTGCATCGCAGCAAAATGAACTTCCAGCCAGAAAAACAGGAATAAAACCCCCTGTTTTGTTAACTCTTCCATAAGGAGAAGGCAAAACCCCTTCCCATGGCAGAGCTTTCTCGGTGGTCAGTGAAAACCACACCCTGTTCTGGAAAGGCCACTTCCTGCTGCTCCTCCCTTTCCAAGCCAAGAACAAAACACCTTTGGCCTTCCCTCAGGTACTCTCCTGATTTTTGGAGGCATCATGCTGAACCTGGTGCCCTCCAGCATGTTGCTGTGGCCCGTCAGCCGCCGACTGCCTCGGGAATCTGCTGAAAACCAAAACCAGGGGTCTTCAGTGGCAAAGAAGGATCCAGAAACTCCTGGGGGATGTTTAGCTGGAAGCACTCATGGGGAATTACAGCTTCACAGTGCACAGGAGGCCCCCAGCATGGAGAGACTCGTGATGCTCCAGGGCAGAGATGTCTCTGATCCAGCAAATCCATCTGCCCTGGGAAGGCTCCAGAAACCCACCCCGGAGAGCTCCTGCTCGGAAACACCCACCGAGGCCAAGAGAAGCCACAAACCCCTTGCAGCCACCAAAAAGGAACCTTCTCAGCCTCTCCTGGACTTCTCCCCACTGAAGGATCCCGTTTTCTTCATTTTCACGTGGTCTTTCCTGTTCAGCCACCTGGCCTATTTTGTGCCCTTCTTCCACCTGGTGGCCAGAGCCAGGACGCTGGGCATGAGCAGCAGGGACGGCTCCTACCTCATCGCCGTGGCTGGTAGGTACAGGGATCCTTTACACCCTCTGGTCACACAAAAACACCACAGATTCTGCCAAGGAACAGTCCCAGATTTGTCCTGGGATGGATCCTCCTGGCAGATGTTCAGCCCTTACCCCCTTCTGCAGACACGGAGTCGCCTCCTGTCCCCGCACAAGTCGCTCCCCCTGGGGTGCTGGGGGGTTCTCCCAGTGCCAGCTGGGTGATCCCACATCCCCCTGCTCCCAACAACCCCAAATTTCCCGTTATGAGGTGCTCTCTGTCCTCCTGGAGCCTTCCCACCACGACCCCTGCTGTGCTTAAACCCACAAACCACCGGAATCCACCCAAAGCCCTCCAGTCTGACCCAGCAGAGAGAAATTCAATATTGGGGGAAAAACCCCCACATTTAACGTGGATCCAGGCATTTGGATTTGGCACATTCACCTCCAAGTGGGGAAAAAACAAGGCACGCTCCCCAAAAACCAAAGCCATGCCTGGTTATAAGCCGGGATTAACGCTAAAGCCACGCTGGGGTAAGAAAGCGGCTCCAGCCTCAGTCAGCAGCAAATATTTTATTGTACAAAAATACATTTTCTTTGTGCAGTGCTGGGGAATGTTGGGCAGCATTCGGGGCTGTCGAGGAGTCAGGAGAGCCCAGGAATGAACGTGACATTTGGAATGAGGAGTGGGAGGGGCACAGGGGTCAGCAGGACACGAGCTCACTCGAGAGCTCCTTGGATCTTTACGTCATAAAAAGGTGCCAAGAAATGTAAAAAACAACTCTCAAAACTCCAACTCTCAAAACCCCCAACAACCAAAAGGCTGCTGAGCCTCTAAAATTCCTGGGTTTCTTTGCTCTTTGGATTTTTAGAAAAATTAAAATCTCAGGCGTGTTTTTCTTCTTAATATTCAGCTTTTTCTCTTCAGCAAGTTGCTCTTTCCTGATTTAGGGCATTTCAGAGGTTTCTGGGCTGCAGAGCCCCAAAGGGAATTTTTCCAGAGCACTTTGGTGCCCTTGGTAAGAGCAGCAGAAGGGAAAAGGGAAAAATCCTAATCCATGGATTTTGCAAGAGCCTAAAAACGCCTGCCTAGAACTTTTTGGCATTTCAGCCCTTTGTGGTCACGTCCTCCCAATGGGCAGGGAAATTGGGATGGGACACAGTGAGTAACAGAAATAATAGATAATAATAGAAATAAGTAATGTTATAAAAATCAGTAATAAATAATAAATACAATAACATAAAGCATTATAAATAAACAGATATAAAATAATAATAATGCATATAATCATATGAAATGATACAAATAATTAACATTATGAAATAAATATAAGGATATGTTATATTAGGGTTAATATAAATAATCAAGTGTAATGTGAAGAATGTGTAATAATATTATAAANAAATAATCATATAAAATACTATAAGTATCAATATAATACTTATTACACTACAAAGAATATAAATAATCATATAAAATACTATAAGTATCAATATAATACTTATTATACTACAAAGAATATAAATAATCATATAAAATACTATAAGTATCAATATAATACTTATTACACTACAAAGAATATAAATAATCATATAAAATACTATAAGTATCAATATAATACTTATTATACTACAAAGAATATAAATAATCATATAAAATATTATACAATAGAGCTAGATTTATAATATCTACTACATCTATATGAAGCAATGATAGATAAAACCACCTAGAAATAACAGAACTTAAATATTACACGAAGTCGAGTCTCCCCTGAGGCTCTGAGAGCTCCTGTTCCCTCAGGCATCACGGAGATGCTGAGCCAGCTGCTCTCGGGCTGGGTGGCCGACCACAACTGGACCAAGAAGTACCATTTCCATGTCACCTACCTGCTGCTCAGCGGGGTCACCAACCTGCTGGGGCCGCTGGCCACCACCTTCCCGCTGCTGCTCGCCTACACCGCGGCCTTCGCCGCCTTCTGCGGAGGCTTCATGGCCCTGGTGCTGCCCGTGCTGGTGAGTCCAAGGTGCGCTCGGCCGGGGCTGTGGGACCTGCTCCGACCCCACAGCCACCTGGAACACAGAGAGCTGCAGCAGGATCCTGCTGGAGGCCACCGAGATGCTCCAGGGCTGGAGCCCCTGTGCTCTGCAGAGAGCTGGGAATGCTCAGCCTGGAGAGGAGAAGGCTCCAGGGAGAGCTTAGAAACCCTTCCAGTGCCTAAAGGGGCTCCAGGAGAGCTGGAGAGGGACGTGGGACAAGGGATGGAGGGACAGGACACAGGGAATGGCTTCCCACTGCCAGAGGGCAGGGATGGATGGGATCTTGGGAAGAAATCCCTCCCTGTGAGGGGGGGGAGGCCCTGGCACAGGGTGCCCAGAGAGGCTGTGGCTGCCCCTGGATCCCTGGAAGTGCCCAATCGAGAGCTCTGGACAGGGCTTGGAGCAACCTGGGACAGTGGAAGGTGTCCCTGCAATGGCAGGGGTGGGACTGGATGGGCTTCGAGGTCCCTTCCCACCCAAACCATTCCAGGATTCTCTGATCCAGAGAGGGAGGCACCATTATAATGTGGCATTTCTTTCTGGAAGGCATTCGGAGTTTAGAACACCTTCCTCAAAGTCTTGGCAGCTGGAAGGCAGAAAAGCCTCTCACATCCCAGTAATTTCCATGCCGGCCTTAAGGAGGCGAACAGATTCTAGCCTGGATCAGACCTACAGGGGCAAAGTCCTTCCAAGGCTGCAGCTGAAGAGGGAATTCCCCAGAAAAAGAAAATTCCCCAGAAAAATCAAATCAAATCTTGTGCTTAAAAAAAAAAAAAAAAAAAATTCAATTAATCTCTTGTGCATATGCATTCCTATGAACTCCATCACTAATTATCCATTTCGGTTTCCAAACAGGTGGATCTGGTGGGTGTGGAAAAGCTCCACAGCTACCTGGGCTTTGCTGCCTTCTTCGCAGGGATAGCAGCCATGGGAGGACCCCCTTTGGCAGGTAACTGATGTTCTGTAAAACATCACCCATTCCAGAAATCCAGGGATAAAACACACTGCTGGGTCACTCTCCCACAGGGATCCATCCCAGCATGGGTTTTCTGTTCAAATGGAGGGGAAAAAAAAAAAAATCCTATTTCAGAAATGTATTTTTATAGACAGGCAACATTTGGCTTGGGAATTTGCAAAATCCAAGCAGCAGCTTGGAAAATGCTGCCTGGAATATTTAGAAAATGCTGCCTGGAATATCTGGAAAATGCAGCGAAGCCCCATGAGCACAGCTCAGCCCTGACCACGGCAGGGTAATGAGCACATTACCATGGGTTTTACTCCCAACAGTGTTAAAGTAACACTGAACTTGGACTGGGGGGACTGGAGGGGAAGCAAGGAGAGGAAGGGAAAGCAAGGACAGGCTCAGCAACATTCCCACCAGGCAGAGGCACTGAAACATCAGGAGAAGCCTCAGTAATCTCTTGTTTTGACACAGATTACAAAGCTCAGCCACCAGAGCTCTGGGCCCTGAGATAAGGAGCATGAAAAGCCTTGGCTCTTCTCCCTCTGCCAGGAAACCGAGGCAGCTGTGAGGATTTGGGAGGTTTCAAGTGCTTAGAAATGAGTGTCCAGCCTCTGCCCACGAGCAGGGGACTTGTTCTCCTCCAAACAGCTTGGCCAGGACAAAGCTTTTCCTTTCCCTGGGCCAAAGCTTTTCCTTCCCTGTAGCCCAACAAGGGAACTGTTCCTGGGCTGAGCCCCAGCGTGGGCAGCAGGAAAGGGGGGATTCTGCCCCTCTGCCCCACTCAGGTGAGACCCCACCTGCAGAGCTGCCCCNCTCCCTGGAAGTGTCCAAGGCCAGGCTGGATGGGGCTTGGAGCAACCTGGGATAGTGGAAGGTGTCCCTGCCCATGGCTGGGGGTGGAAAGGGAGGAGCTTTAGGGTCCTTTCCAATCCAAGCCATCGTTTTTTGTCTCCTGCCCTCCAAATCAGCTGCCCTCAGCCTGCAGAGGCACCTGGCTCGAAGCTACCAAGGCTTCTGTAAATTCCAGCTCCATGCAAAGTTTCAGCAACACTGCTGTTCCACCAAGCACAGGAAAAAAAATCATTTTCCTACTGAATATCCCTGGGCTGGTTATGCTCTGTCCGTGGATGCAATTTCAAGCAGCCAAAACATTTCATTGACCACGAGCTCCACACTGTCAGGGTGATGCACAGCCTTGGGTCCCAGATCTCTGCTGCTGCTCCAAGGTGTGCAGTCAGCAATCCCTCAGTCCCACTGAATTCCCTGACCCAGGAACGGGCAGCAGGAGCTAAACACCTCTGTCTCTTATCCATGCTCAGACTGCAGTTCCATTTCCATCCACCTGCAAGGTTTTCTCACTCCTGGGAAGCCTTTTGCTTTCTGCAGTGGATTTGGAAAGCGAGCAGGTTTTCCTGCAAAAAGCTTTCCATAGAATTCAGGCTTAATGCAGGGGGGATAAATAAAGGCCAAATAAAGCCAAGAAGCAAAACACTTCCTGATCCATCTTGTTACAGGCAGGGCAAGTTGGAAACAATCCAGAGCTCAGGATCCAGGTTTGGGATCCAAGATAAATTCTGCAATTTTCTCTTCCAATGCGGTTCTAAGTGTGAAAACTGAGTGAGACCAGAAACTCCTGATGAAGTGTCCAAACCCATCTGCTCCTTGCAGAATGCAGGATTTAAATGCTCCCTGAGATCCTGGGATTTGGTGCCCTCACCTCCCAAAAACCTCGAGTTCAGAATTACAGTTTTATCAGACTCAAGTGCTTTCATGCAGTGGAAATAATGGTGATGGGTAATGAGAACTGCAAAGGTTAAAACTGCCTAATTTGCATATTAGACCAAAGCCTAATGCAAGGAAAAGGTGACTTACCTGCAGATCTGTTCAGCTGAGAGCCCTGAACTCCAGGGACAGCCGGCAGGACCCAAAGGGAAAGTCTGGAGTCTCCTTCAGAGCTCCCCATCCACCGGCACCTCTGGATGCTGCCACGCTGAAAAAACCCAACCCAAAGCAGAATAAACATTATTTTGGCAGCCACAAGCAAGCTGAGGAGAGAAGGGCACAGTTTATTTCCACCAGCAGTACAAAGCACTGACTCAAAGGGCAAAAGAGCTGAACCACAGCACGTACTGCAAATTCTAGAAGAGATTCCAGACCCCAGAGCACAAACTCCTGTCCCAAGAAACCTGGGTGGTGAAAGGGGAGAGGATGGAGTCACCCCAAAGCTCTGCTGGCACATGTATTTAGATGTTCTCTACATTTTACCTTCACCTTCCCATTGAATTTTGCTCCTCAGGGCATCAGGAATAAATAAAACTTCTGATTAAAGATCAGCAGCACCATTTAAACAGCCTGACCCAGCTGGCAGCACCAGCAGTGCTGGGAATGTTTAGTTTGGATCACGTCAGTGCCTGGGATTCACCAGCATTCCTTACAAAACTGCTGCTTTGCTGGAGTTTGAGCACCACAAGATCCCAATTCAGCTTTCTGCAGCAGGAGTGATTATTTTTTTGGAAAAGAATTGGGGGCACAGAGGCTGGAGTTGCTTCAAAAGGTTGGGGTGTGATGGAAGTTGATGGCTGTGCTGCCAGTGAGGCAATGCTGGTAAATCCCACTGCACCTAAATCCCATTCAGCACCAAAAAAAAACCCCCAGGAAAATTAAAAAAAAAAATTAACCAACATCCTGAAGGATATTTTAAGAATAACTGCAATAAACCAGAGCTCAGCTGGAGCACTCTGTCCTGTTCCTCTCACAAATAACTACGTCAGCATCCCTTCTCCTCTCCAAATCCCAGAGACTTCCAGGCAGCAAAAAGAGATCCCACCCCTGAGAATAAACCCCTCCACAGCAACCTCGGGGTCATGGGAGAGTCACCCAGCCCAGCACCACGGGATCCTCCTTCCCAGCTGCAGCCTCGGCTCCTCCAGCGCCGCTCGCACGCCAGCCCTGAGGGAAAAGCAGAGGGGCTCCCCCCGGGACAGGAATGAGCCAACAGAAACTGAAACTGGGGAAAAGCAGCTTTTCCTCTGCTTCATGAAACCTTCCTGCAGCTGTGGAAACCTACAGCAGGGAAATGTCGGTGCCTCTGCTCCGGCACAGATCCCAGAGTTTTACCAGAACCCTTTCTCCCCATGAGCCCAGGGCCTCAGGGACTGGTATCAGGTCCTTTCCTGGGTTTAAGAATCCCAGATTTGGGCCAGATCTGCTGTTTGTGAAAATCATGGAAGCCCATGGATGTCTGGATTCCATGGATGTCTCCAGAGGGATTGCATTTCACGCCAGCAGCAGATCTGGCTCAGCTGCTGCCCCACACCCACCCCTCCCACACCAGTTTGGGGCTGGATTAGGGGTTTTATGTGCAGCAGCATCTCCCACCACTCTGCAGATTTTAGATTCAAAGAGAGGAATTCCCCACCTTTCAAAGGGCTGCCCAGAGCCCAGATGATTTGCCAGGACCAAACCCAACACTTGGAGGTCACTTTAAAAGGCGACCTGCGTCCTCCACAGATTCCTGAGGCTCCGTGGAACTCAGCTTTTCCTTTTAAATCCTCCCAGAGCTCTTTTTATCAAGTTCACCTCCAGCTCCTGGCCTGGGGTCCCTCCTGTCAGACAAGGTGCATTAAACTGGGTCTGCTCACAGGAGGACAAGGCTGGAGAAGAGGGGGTTTGCAGCCCAGATGTTGCAAATACCAACACGTGCAAGTCATCCCATCAGTCCAACGGGATCTTCCATCAGCTGCTTTTGGCCCACTTATTTAAAGAGGAAAAAAAAAAAAAATTCAGGGATTAAATTCAATCAAATCAAACCCCACGTCCACTACAAGGATCGAAGTTGGCTCTGGGAAGAATGACCTACGTGTCATTCCCTCGCAGGAAATGCTGCCCAGGAAGAGTTAAAATAATTTAAAGGAAATATCTGAGGAATTCTTAGATGAGAACACACATCCTTTGCCTCCTGCCTACCTCCCCAGATGATTTTTTTTTCACTGAGAAAAATCCCACAGCTTTAATAACAACCTTCTCTCCTGCAGGGTGGCTCTACGACTACACCCAGACCTACGTCTGCTCCTTCCTCTTTGCTGGAGCCTGTGCTCTCATCTCACCTATTTCCTTCTTCTTCGAGCCTTCAGCCCAAAAATGGAAGCTAAAAAAAGCCAATTTGAACAAGAGCCCCAGGTCTGGCTGAAGTTTTAAAAGCTGGGCTTTGCTTGCATCCATGCTGGGAAAGCCACTGCCTGCACTGGGAAGTATCAACAACAGCAACACTGAAAACTGGAATTTTTAGGTGCCAGATTCAGTTTGCATATCTGGATATTTCTCCTGATTAAAGCCATCTGAGAAGTGCACAGTGTGAAGTGTGACTTGATGGGAAAAACGCAGCCCCCGGCGCGGGTGGGGCTGGGTCTCAGTGTGCCTTTGCTCCTGAGCTGGGCTTTTCTGCCTCTCAGGTTCAATCCTCAGCCCAGCAGCTCCGTCCCTCGGCTGCCCGAGCCCTGCCCAGCAGAGCTGACTGACCTCGTGGGATGAGCAGCCAAGGAGCTCCGAGTGCCAGAGGTTTCAGCTCCTTCTGTTCAGACACAGACAGCCGGCCCCGGGGAGGGATGCGAGGGCAGGGACGGGGGATCAGGGCGGTGCTTCCATCAGGATCTGCAGCGCAGCTGCTCCAGGAGCCCCTCTCTCTGCGGGCAGGACGCTGCAGCGGGGCCGTTCCACCTCCCAGCACGCTTCTTGCCACAGCACAGAGCACCTGGAGGCAAAACCAGTTTTAATTAAAGCCAGAACCGCGACACAGCCGAGTCAGAGACCAAAGCCACCCCTCGGCCTCCTCTTCCCACCCATCCAGAGACTCCCTGGGATTCCAGGCACACACAGAGGCAGCTCCAGTGCTGAGCCTGCATT
Source organism: Edolisoma coerulescens (assembly GCA_013397115.1). Taxonomy (NCBI): domain Eukaryota; kingdom Metazoa; phylum Chordata; class Aves; order Passeriformes; family Campephagidae; genus Edolisoma; species Edolisoma coerulescens. The sequence goes on along the minus strand of VWZW01006482.1, from coordinate 49,199 downwards.
CAGCCAGCATCCCCCAGATTTCATTTGGATGGATAAGACACAACACAGCAGCTTGGACTTTCTTTCCAGTAGTGAAGTTGCCATTTTTTGCATTATCACCAGACACATTGTGTCAACCTGGGACATTCATTCCAGCCATTGGCATTGTCCTTCTTTTTACCTCTCCCTTTTTTTAATTATTAAATTGTAAAGAGATTTAATTATCCTATTTTTTTTCTCACCCCTTTTTTTCCTCATCCCTTTTTTTAATATTAAGCCATCAAGAGAGTTGTTTCCCCTATAGAAACACTCCTTTAAACTGTGAAACGGGTTATTTCAAGCCCAAAATTAGGTGGTCTGTATTTAATAAAAAGCTCCACAATGTAACAGTTTTAAGGAGCTCAAACGCTGTCCCAGGCAAGAAAGTTCCTCCACAGATGATGGGCCAAATTCAGCACTTACACAATTACACAATGCCAAAGAAACTGTGCTGAAATGAGGGAAAAATTCCAGGGAATGGGGAATATCAGTGCTACAAAAGAATTCCATTTTTCATGTGCTGTTTCACAGCTTCTCCCAGGAATCTGCAGGCAGCAAGTGCTTCAGGAATCGTCCTTTTACACCTGAACCATCATCTCTCTACACCTCCAACCTCAGCATCCAACACTCCCTGATTCCGCTGGACCAGGCAGTATCTGCATCCAGGACAGGATCCCTAAGGGGCATTTGCCAAGCCACCAGGATTTCTGGGTGAGATTATTATTTCTGAAGTGTTTAAGGCACTGGGAGTTGAAGAGGGATGAACAGGTACCCAGCCAACCCTGCACTAAGGCCTCAGCAGGGATGAAGCTTTCATTGAAAAATTTGAGTTCTCACCTCTTGAAACATTCAAATTCCTCGTTCTCCCTCTCACCAAATCAAACATTTACCAGCAGCTTTGCTTTGCTGCTGGAACAGGAACCATGTGGGGGCCTTGGCTTCAGGGTTTCCAATCCTAAAGCTTTAAAGTCCCACTTGCTCTGCCCCTCCCTACGAGCAGCTGTGCTTTGGCTTTTGTGACCAAAGCAAAGTGTGGGGATGGAAAGAGGCACCCCAACAGCTCCTCACCCTGCTGCTCCCACTCTGCACAATCCCAGCACCTTTCCCTGTGCTCTGCTCTCTCCCTCCCCCTGTAAATGAAGCCTCTGCTCAACGCCTGCCTCCTCCCAACACAAGCCCTGTGATATTTTCACCTCTTTTGCCACCAAGAAACACCTTGGCAGGATGTGGTGTCCACACCTCCCATCCCATCTGCTCCAACAAAGTTCCCCCCCAAACCTCCAGGACCTCAAGGAGAGTCCTCCCCTGTCTCTCCATTAATACCTCACCAATTCCTTACCCTTTTTTATCAAAACAGGAGTGCTTGTCCCCCCTCTCTGTCCTTCTGCCGAGGAGCAAACAGCTCAGGAGCTCCCATTTCCCACATCCCACCCCACGGATGGGCACTACCAGCCTTTATTTGCTCCCAAAATAACCCTGCACAGGCAAAGCACCTTTCTCCAGCCACAATTACCTCTTGTCTATCCAAAATTGCTGAGGAAACCAATGCCCATGGTGAGAAACTCCTCCCAGGAGCCCTGCACCATCCTGCCAGCGGGCTGGGAGGGGCGAGAAGAGTCTTCAAACCTTTGTCTTTCCACTGAGCAGGCCCAGGGTCACGGCTGGTGGTCAAACACTCCTCTGCTCACACCTCGTGCTGGGAAGGCAAGCACAGAACGGGTGGTTTAGCTCCCCTGGCAGCTCTGGGAACCAAAGGCAGTTATTTACTCGCAGGATACAACAGGGGCAGGAGAGAAACCAGCAGTGAGCAGGATGGGAACCCCTGACCACAGGATTTTCCCATCCCATTGGAGTCACCTTGCAAATCACCTCCTAAAGCTGCTTTTGCCAAGTGTGGAACAGCACAGGGGGTGTGGGGAAATGCAAGAGCAGGGGTTGCTGGCACACAAATGAGGTTAAAAGCTGCAGTCTGAGGTGGACCAGAAAATCCCTTTTGTCCCTACTCCCTTCACAGAATCCCAGAATCATTAAGGTTGGAAAAGCCCTCCTGGATTGTCGAGTCCAGCCTGTGCCTGATTCCTTGTCCCCAGCCCAGAGCACTGAGTGCCACCTCCAGGCATTCCCTGGACACCTCCAGGGAGGGGGACTCCAAACCTCCCTGGGGAGCTGCTTCCAATGCCTGACCACCCTTTCCATGAAGAAATTCCTGAAAATTTTTCCCTTACTCAAAGGAAATCCTTCCCTCACTCATCTGCGGTAGAGAAAATGAGCAGCAATGGCTAAAAATGATCCTCAGCAGGAAAAATGCTCTGTTTAAAGACGTTTAAATGCCCTCCCAGCCATCCCTCCTCATCCTGGAAGGCAGTGGAGAACCGGATCCCTCCTGCCTTCCAACTCTCGTGTACCTCACAGGCAGCATCTCCACACTTTGCATTGGAAAGAAATCCCCAACAACCTCCTGGATCTTTCCAAGAAGATAATTTCACTCACAATAAATCAAACCCCTTGGAAAAGCAATGCCAATCTCAGCACTGTGCCCTGAGTCACTCGGGGGAACATTTTCCTGCCCAAGCTCATCCTCTCCACGTGGGATAACGTGCCATGGCCGGCTGGATCTTGATGGGAAACTGCATTTGGAAGCACTTTAACCAGGATTCATTGGTTTAAAAACCTTCTAAAATTCATGGTGCAGAGAAACCAAACATTGAGATCTCTCCAAAAGATCCAGTGACCTGCAGGGAACCAGAGCTGGCTGGAAGGAATCTGAGTGACCACAGGAACCCAAGAACACAGCCTCCAATTTTCACAGTATCCCAGCAAAGACCTGGTGCAACACCTGAGTCCCTTTAGAAAAAAAAAAACACCTTAACAATTTTATTTAGATAATTAATTTTCCGAGCACCGACAGACAGAGGACTGATACCCTGAATCCTGATTAATTTGAACCTCACAGGATTAAGAATGCAAGAAGAAAACATGGAATTGGCTCCTCCATCAAGACATGGCAGGTAAGGATCACTCCTGGGTCTGTGTCATCCAACCAGCTGGGCTGCAGGGCTGCCATCCTTCCCAGGAAGGAAAGGCTTTTCCATTGTGAGTCAGTGATTTATTCCCAGGTGTAATCCTGAAGGAGGAGCCTGGGAAGCCTCCAGGACCTGCTCCCAACGCCTGCCAGGCGTTCTGGCAGGATTGATTTATGGGGTGGGCACCTGCTGGGTCTTAAACCCGCTGCAAGTGATGTTCCACGTGCCAGGATAAAAAGCTGCTAAGACTCAGCTCGGGTCTATCAAAGCTACGGAAGTCGGTGCAGCCGGAGATCACATTGGGAAGCACATTGCACCCCCCATTCCCACTGGAATTATTTTATACTGTTCATCTATACAGTCACTGTACACCCCTGAGTGTCCTGGCTATCAGCTGCAGGTTTCCCTTCCTTGTTCTGTGTTCTGGGTCATTGAAAGGCAGGACAGAGCTCCTAAACCACGGATTTAGCCATTTCAAAGTACACAAAATAAACCTCTCCCTGCCCTGTGCTCTCCCTGGTCAGGCTCTGCCCTTGATAAAAAACACAATCTACTAAAAACCAAGGCTGTGACTTTCCCAGCACTCCTCAGATGCCAACAGCAGATACACCCAGGCACTGGACAGAGAGGAAGTTGATCTTGACGTTTATCATATAATAAGGAACAATCTTTATCTCGCAATGAAATCCCCTCCAAGGGCTGGGCTGGGATTATTTCGGTTGTTTCTCCAACGTGCCTGAGCTCTGGGTTTGCTTGGAGAGCTGTCTGGGAATCACACACCCCTCAGGGTGTGGGGCAAGACCTTTGGGTTTAACCCAACCCCTGGGATCTCCCTTTGACCCTCTTCAGGTTGTTTGAACCCAAACCCACTGCAAAGCTGCAGCTCCCAGCACGCTCATTAACCCCAGGGAGGAAAATGGACACAATTCCCATTTGAAAGGGGAGCAAGAGGCTTTTCCACAGCTGTGGCAGCACAAAGCACACCCCAGACAAGGTGCTTCAGCCACCAGCACTGCTGAGGCTGCTGTGTTTACCTTAAGCCACATGAAGAAAGCCAAAAGCCATTCAGAAGAGCTGGGTGAGGGTAGGGGAACAGGGCCTTCCAGCAACAGGAAGGGTGGCTGCTCGTCCCTCGCCCCGTTCGGCAGAGAGCGCGTGCGGTCTGGGCTGGTCACTCGCCCTCACACACACACACTGATAACAGGAACACTTTTTTTGGTGCTGGTTTCTCCCCCCCCGCCTGGAACACGTCCTGCAGCCGTGTTTACGACGCAGAGCGTTATTAGGCTGCAATTCACCAGAGCCTGAATTTAAAAATTTCGCTTCCAAGCAGCTGAAAGCCTTCATAGGAGGTGGGAGTTGTTTGGAAAATAATAATAAAAATCTTTAAAGCTACCACCATGGTTTTCGTTGAAATTTATGGGAATTTATCAGCGACTCTAATGAACAAAAATTAAAGCAGATGTTTGAAAACCCAGAAGTTTTAGCTTTAGCTGAGATCCTCATGGGAAAACTTTCCAGCCTGCAGAAACCACAAAGGGGATGGGAGCTCTTGCTCATGGCCATGGACAATTCCAGAAGTAATTCATGGGTCAAAGTCTCTTTTCCAAAGCAGACTTTGCCTCTGAACCCACCACCAATCTTTGCAAAACTTTCCCCTACAGATATTCCTCACGTGGGCAAGATAGAGCCAGGATTGTACTCTGGCAGAAAGAGGCAAAGGGTGTCTTTACAACACCCCAGGGACGAAGAGAACACCAATAAACTGAGCTCCAGCCCCTCAAGGCTTTGGTCAAGCTGCAAAGGAGTCACAGCCACCCTGGCTGACACAAGGGCAGTCACAGGGATGGGGTATCTGGGATTGGGCTCTCCCAGCCTCAAGCTGCTGCTGGGATGCAGCTCAGAGTGCCACGAGGAACAGCAAAGGCACTCTCAGGTACCTGAGAGCTCAGAACCTGCTACGCCTCAGAGCCAGAGGGGAACGCTGGGCTGGCAGAGGTGGAACACAAGGTCTCAGAATCACGGAACCCTGGAATGGTTTGGGTTGGAAGGAACCTTAAAGCTCATCTTGTTCCACCCCCTGCCACGGGTGGCAACAGCTTCTGCTATCCCAGGTTACTCCAAGCTCCCTGAGCCTGGCCTTGGACACTTCCAGGGGAGGGGCAGCCACCACTTCTCTGGGCACCCTGTGCCAGGGCCTCCCCACCCTCACAAGGAAGGATTTCTTCCCAATATCAAACCTAAATTTCCCCTTTTTCAGTTGAATCCATTCCCCTTTGTCCTGTCACTCCAGTTCCTGATGCAGAGTCCCTCCTGTATTCTCATACACAGTCCTGTCTTCATCCACCCCAGAGGAGCAGCACAAGAAACACCAACATCCCCTTTTCTCACCACGTGCTCCCCACAAACCTCAACGACAGCAGCTCGGGTGGGTTCAAGACCTCATCCTGCCCTGAACCTCTGCCCAGGTCAGAGCTGGAGCAGCCCAGGCTGGCAATGACCAAAGTAATCCCTTGGCCAAGGGGGCTGCAAACACTTCCACGGCCCAAAGGACATCTCCTCTCCATGGGCAAACAGAGCTTAACAACCACCCCGGGAGACCTCGCTGGCTTCCCTTCACTCAAACCCTTCTGCACCCCTCGTGTGTCCTCAGACACATCTAAAATGTGCAGTGGTACAGCCTGGAAACGCAGCACGTGCATCTGAAAGGAGAGACCGGCTGGAGGATCCAAGTGCTCGCCTGCACAAAGGGCAGGAACGCCAGGGAAAGCTGCCAGCTCGGGGCTGGGTCAAGCTGTGTGCGTTGCTAAACGTTGGCCTGACCTATCACCCGATCTGGGGACAGGAAATACTGAAGAGAGCTAAAAATCTCCAGCTCGATCTTCAGATGCAATTGCAGAACTAGGTATGAAGGTCAAGGCAGGCAGATAAGGAAATGAAACAGCCGTGACCCACAATTAATCTACAGCTCATCCGCTCATCTGTGGAGCCGACCACATCCCACCCCCATCCTGGGACAACACACACGAGCTCAAACCCAAGAGCCTGGGCAGAGGAGCTGGGCTGGGAGGTGGCAGCTCATTAAAGCACAGCACCAGCAGCACGTCTGGCAGCATCCACACCCCCGAGTTGCAGCCACGTTTAATTAATACATCCCTGGAGCGGGAGACAAAGGGTGAAAAAAAAATAGGAGACCTTTGTGCCACCTTCCACGTTCTCATACTACAGGCACCTCCATCAGCACATGGACAAATAGGAAGAACAGCAGGAGGCTCCTGTCAAACCCGTCACAGCACGTGCAGCTGACCCGGTCCCTCAGAGCTTACGCTGCCTTAGGAGTTCACCTCACCCAGTTCTCAAGGCAGCTCTAATTACACTCAGGCACAGGGCTCCGAGCCAATAACCGCAGGAGACACAACGGGAATCACAAAGCCATCAGCTCAAGAGCCTTTCCACTGTTCTCCCTGGCTTTTCTGCCTGTTTGACCAAATCCTTTTCGGTCTTTGCCCCAGACCTCGGGACACAAGGCGGGAGCGTATCCTCCACGAGCATTTGCCATTTCATAGTAAACCAGCAGCGTGAGGCCAACACAAGCTCGGTATTGGCCAAGAGCAGAATCTGGGCCATCTGATGTTTTTAACTTATTAATTCAGCTGCAGCTGGTAAAAGCACAGTTCTAAAAAAATGTGTGAATTCAAATAACTGGCTCCCATCTAATCCGCTCGCATCGCTCTCTGCTGCAGTGCAGTTAATTAAATGGTTCTCGTTATAAATCCACTTTCCCCAGAAGTCTCATTAGCCAAATTAATATGATGCATATAGAGCACTTAACCCTTCCAAGAGACTGATTTTAACAACAGCCTGGCTCTGCCTGGCCACTGGAGCATCCCCCATAGCCCTTCAGAAGGCAGAGGGGCAGACCCAGCACCCGAAAAACAACTTGCTAGCACAAAGCGACCGTAGGAGAACCATCCCACACCACATCCCACGATACCTCCGAGTCTCTGGAATAAATCCATAATGTAAAGGAGACAGGGAACCATCTCCCAGTGAAACAGACAGTGAAATCTGACTCAGACAGGCAGAACTCTTCTGGAACAGCCACCGACACTTTGAAGCACACCCAAAAAGTGGGAAGGAGCCCAAGCCCTGACACAAACACCTGGATATCTGAGCAGGTGACCAGCTTGCCAAAATCATCCCCTTTTTGGGGGTACACTAACAGATCACCCATCTCCTGTCAGCATCAACCCCCCAGCCCAGGCAAAGGGGCTGAAACGCATCTCCCATTATTGTTACCAGCCCCAGACCTAGGGTACAACACTGCAAAGGAGATTCAGAGGTTGTGTCTCAACAGCACAAGAAATACATTGCAAAAACCAGGAATTTTAACTACAAACACCAACTTCTAAAAGAAAAGGCATCTCTTGAGTCTCCCTTCTCCAATTCCCTTCCCTCATTACCAGCAATAGCTACAATTGCTCCCATTTACAACAAACAGCTTCATTTAAATTATTACACCAGCATCCCACAAACACAGGTAATTTGCCAAATCATTGGCTTGGCTTTCCTTATCAACACACACAAATTATAAATGCTATTCTGGGTTAAAGCAGTGTTAATTCAAGCAGTTCACGAAGTCAAGATAACAGCTCCAGCTCGCCAAGCTGAGAACACGTAGCTTTCTGTGCTGTTTGTTAACGGGACCCCCCAACAAACAGGGAAGCACATCCAAGAGTCGGCTCCTTCGCTCCCGTTCCCGAGCGGGTGGAGCAGCAGGGTGACTGAAGAAAACACTGTTAGTAAGCATTAATAAACTGGGGAATCAAGACAACAAAAGGCGAACAACAATCTTCTTTCACATTACAATTCAGTCCAACCTCTTCCAGCCCCTTACCTGTTTTAGGGATTTACACAGCGCTTTGCCCCGGGGAACAGACACCTCGCAGAGCACAACCACAGCATCCGTCGGCTGAGAGGCATCTGCAGCCTAGCAAAGATCCTGCCCGGCTGCAGGGGGTTATCCACGGAGGTTAAAAGTATGTCAAGGCCAACAGGGCAAGCTGCCGTTCAAGGTGTCTTCGTGGCACGTCACAAGAATTCTCCCACGAGCACAGCGCGAGAGCTCCCGAAGCCGACGATGCAGCGGTGGCAGCTTCCTCTCGACGGCCGCGGTCCTCAGGCGCGCCCCGAAGTCTCCCGCAGCCAGCGCGGAGTTGTGCTCCTGCACGGGAACAGCCTTCCAAAGCTCGGGAGCCCCCGGGACAGGAGAACTACAGCACACAAGGTTTTCGGGCCGCCTCCGGCTTTTCCTCTCCCCATCTGTACTACACCGGGAGCGACTGCACGGAGCGCGCGGCGGGGCCGGGACGCGAGCAGGGCACATGCACATCCGAGGCGTGTGGAACCACTGGCTTCAAAACCGGTCAAAATAAGGCACTGAGACACCACGCAAAGGTTTAAATTACCGCCTCCAGCTCTCAGGAACTCTTCATCCATTCAGCACTAAACCCACAACTGCTGAAAAGCCCCTGGAGATGGAGGAGCGCCTCGCGTGCGGCAGGAAAGGCTTTATTAACAGCATTTAAACACTTTTAAGGACTCATTTCTCTTTTTCTTTTGGCAATTTTGGTGCAAAGGTTTTACGTGCAAGATTCAAAGCAATTTCGAAACTTTTTCTCTTCAAAATTAAAAAAAAAAACCAAGAATCAAAACTAAAGGCAAACATGTTGGGTGAACAAAATAAATCAGAAACTTAAAATTCAGGAACTCCAGCTCTTCCAACCAGCGAAGCCCCAGACTTGGCCACCGTTCCGAGGCGCAGGGCGGTGCTTCCCTGCTTCTTGCGTGCCAGCAGCAGCACCGCTGCCCCGTCCCGCTGAGGAGAAACGCAGCAAGTGACCCCTTTTTCACTGCAAACACGGGGGCCACAGCAAGGCAATCAGCTAGAATCCTTCTGATTGGTACCACAGGTCGGTCAACGCGAAAAGTGTCGGTGCTCTCCCTGCTTCTTGCTCAAGACCCACAACTATCAGCTCAATTGGGCAGCAGCAGCAGGAACCCCTCCGCTGCTGACACACGGGGCCAAACGTTTGTCGTCAATTCACTTCCAGGCAGAAAAACCATTTTCCTCAAAAGAAACAATTTATTTAGAATGAAACAAAATCAGCTCAACTGTGAGCGCATGTTTGAGTGACAGCTACTTTTAAGCTGTGTGAGCCATAAAAAGGGTATTCCTTTACTTTTCCAGCAATCTTGTGTACACAGCACAAAGCAAAGAGGTCATTTTTTTTTTTCCACTTAAAACACGGGCATTGGCATCACAATAGCAGATACACAACTTTTTTTTTTTTTTTTAAAGCTGCCATTTTAGTAAAATGCACAAATACTAAACAGATAAGCTTTCTTCCATCAGGAGGCCCATGTAAACTCCACATAAGCCACAGCTTCTCTTCCCAAAGGTCCATTAGAGCTTGGTATCCCATGCGGTTGTCTTCTGCAGTCCACCAGATTTGCTTGCAGGAGGAAAAAAAACGTTATTTCAATACAAATGTGTACACCAGATTCGGGTTTTTCCCCTCCCTACATTATACAGATGAACATAAAGAGCTACGAGGCCTTTCCGAATATTCTACTTGGACTTCAAAAAGCACCAATACCACCCACAGGCATGAAACCTCGGAATGAAGTCGCCTTCTAGGGATAGATGCAAAACAAGTAGTGCAGGGCTTCATTTTTGGACCAGGATTAAACTAGGCTTACAGTACTGATGATTACTCAACTTGCAGTAACACTTGATGGGGCACATCGAAATCATTAACCAGGAGAAAAACCAACCCAATTCTTGCTAATTCGGTTGACTTTCCTCATGGGGTTATTTCCTGAAGGCAACTTATCACCAAAACCATGACATGTAGTGTTACACAGCTCTTTTGCTCTCGTTTTGCTGCGCAGTTCTAACAGCAGACAATGCCAATGTTAAAGAAAAGGCCAAATCAAAGACACACCCAATGTAATTTAAAATTGTCACTATTCAAGCCATATCTCTCAGCCATCGTTTTCACACAATCGGAACTGCAGGAAGATGAATATTCAACGAACCATTCTCTGCACCACCCGAGCTGCTTTAAGCCTGATACAAAAATCACCTCATTGTTCAGTCTATCAGTCATTGGAATATCTGTCCTTCGGTGCTATCAACAAAGGGGGACAAAGGGGAAAGAACCCCAAAAAGCTCCAGAGCCACGTGGCAACCATTTCTTCCCCTCTGGGTACACAGCACTCCCCAGGAGCACTGCCCTCAACATTGTTTTGCTTAGAGCCAGGAACTACCATTTTCCAAGCCATTTTTCCCTGAGTCCTCAGAGTTTTTGAACCTGTCTTCACAATTTTGATTCACTCCTCCCCCCCATTAATACCTCAGGCCTTTTACCTCAGTTATCATCAACCAGAGGGTTCCCAAGAAATTAAAACTCGTTTTCCGCTCTCCACAGGGGCCAAGAAAGTTGTCGCCAAAATATTCCATCTTTAACATCCTTGTGGGAAACAGAAGAGAGAGAGGGCAGGGTTTGTCTGCCTGGCAATGATGCCCTTTTCTCTCTGCGAGGCTGACAAGGATGTGTTGGTATTTGTGCCCCCAAAACCTCTGGATTGAGGATAACCTCGGTGTTCCTGTGGCAGCAGCTCGGCGGGAGCAAACAAAGCCACTGGCCAGAAGCCAAGGAAGTTGCACAAAGTTTCCAATTGAAAGAAATAAAACAACAAAGTAAAATCTCCAACAAAACTACGAGTCATTTGAGGTTCTTTCCCCAAAGTATAAAGCACACGGATGAAATGATTCAGGAAAAGGACGTCTTTTTTCCAGGCTAATTCAACACACTAATGAAATAGAAGAACATCAGCTGCACACAAGGTTGGGAGGGAATACTGAGCTCTCGCCAGAGCAACGTAATGCCAGACACGAGGAGAGAGCCAACGACTGCTACATCTGGTTTGCTCTGCACACAGTGGTATCACCCACAGGCTCCTAAACCTTCAGCCCTGGCCAAGATCACTTCAGTGGACAGTTACTCCAATGGGGAGCAGCTCAGAGCAAGGAGGAAAGCACAGCCTGTCCAGCTGCACCGGCCGGGATGGCAGCACAGGAACTCAGTGCCGGCCAAAAAAAAAAAAAAAGCTGCCAAAGTTTTGCCACAAGAACCCTCCAAGGGTGTTTAAATCCCTGCTTACAAAACAGAGCAGCAACCACAAATAAACCAGATTCAAAGAAGCAGGTGCTCCATGAAATAAGGAACCAGAAAACCTGGAGTCAAGCACAGCCTCGCCTGCTCCTTCTCGCCCTCCAGCACAGCACAATTCAACAGCCAGCTGGAACCACCCTGACTTTCCAAGGAAAAATGGAAGTGCACCCGGGATGCTCTTCCCAAAAGGCTTCCCAAACCAAGCTGGCTTTGACAAGCTCCGTTGACCCCAAGTTTTATGGGATTTTAAGCAGGTGCCTGCTGCGGATCAGCGGAACAAACGCTGCTCTCGGCGACTTTAAGTGTCCAACACAAACATTAGTGCTTTTTTCCCCCGGTTTTGGGCAGATTTGAATTCCCAGCCGCTCAAGTCTCTTTCCTAGAAAACTCTTTGCAAGTGATTTCTGTCAGATGCAATGAGAAAACTCCCTGTGAATGCAAGCAGCACTTGCAGCATTGATCACCTGCTGACACACAACAGGCACCTGCTCCAATTGAAACATTCTTTGCAGTAAGTGGTAAATATGCTCTATCTTCTTAAACACAGTGATTTGCATTTCCGGTGTCATTCCCAAAAATTCTCGTTGTTAATAGTAAGCTGAACAGCTGAATTCTGCCATCTCTTACATTCACATTGAAGGACAACCCAGAAATCCTGGATTGTACCCTCAAATTTAAGAGCATTAAATGAGGCTTTCACCTTTTCATTTAGAAAGAAAAGTAGCGATAAAAACAAAATCTGTGTTTAAGATACACTGTCAAATTGGAATTCTCAGTTCACCACGATGTTTGGGATACTGTGTCCACTCATTCCGGGCAGACAAAGGAATCAAAGCCCTCTTAAACCACAGCCCTCTCTCACAAGTGGTTCAGTAACAAAAAAATTCCTATTTTTGTGACAGAAACTCAAGCAAGTTCAGTTACACCCATAAAATACATTCAAGACATTTCCTCCTTCATCTCCTATTCGCATCCTATTCCACACTTTGAATTTGATTTTTGCCGTGCAAGCTGTAACAGAAATCAACTCATGCCTGTATCAATCATCCCAGGAATCTACTGGAGCACGGACCGAGCGAGGCAGCGTCGCTTCTCCGTTGCCCAAATCCCTGAAAACATGGCTAAGTGCAAGATTACATTCTGGGTTTAAGTGCAAGATTACAATTTTGGGGCCTGTAAAGAGATACAGTCAGATTTACACTTCAGTTTAGAAGCTGCTGCAACATCCTTTTGGTTGTTAAACAGAATATCATGGAATTAGATCCCATCAGGGATTGAGATCCCTCCTAAATGCCTGGATTACCAAGGTGGCCGAGACAGCTGGAGAAAAGTATCCAATGATTGGGGGAAAATAAGAAAAAATTAACTACGTTCTTTGAAAAAAAAAAACCAAAACCTGCAAACTGTTTCATCCTTGAATCACAAGAACAAGAGCTCAAACCTCAGCGTCTCGGAGTGTTTTTAACATTTCTCCAAGATGCTAAAACCACTTTACTCCAGGTGCCCATGATAAACCTCATGTAATGCCCGCTGCACACTGTACCTGAAAAGTCCCTAGCAGACAGCAGTTCCTTGCTATTAACAAAGAGGTAAAATGTTAATGAGAACTTTTATGTAATTAAATTATCACAGAATGAAAAGCATCTCTGGAGAGAAGCACTTACTTGCTCAGAGTTTGCACTGTGGAACCAGACCCCACTGAACCTGCAACTCTTGGAAAAAAAAACAAAAAAAAAAAAAAAAAAAAAAACGCAGTAAAACCAAAACCCCACAATATAACTCAAGTTCTCCTTAAAGCACCTCCTTGTTTCCTGCACACCAGAGTGAGCACAAGACATTCCTGGTTTGTAACAAAGTCCTCAGCTCTTCACCAAACCTCCTCACTGCTACAAACCCAAAGTGCACATATGGGATACACCGGGAAATCAGGGAAATACACCTGTTAAAAAGCCCAGTTTCAGTGCATGCACCTGGGGGGCTGGATGAAAAAGGAATCCCTTTCCAAAAAGGAATTCAGTGTTCTGCTGTGTACTCGAGAGCAGCTGCTGCTCACCTGAAAAACGTCGACCTTGAGCCACGCGACTCAACGGGGAAAGCACTGAGGCTCCCGAGGGAAGGGATCCCGCGGGCCAAAGGGCCGCTGGCCTGAGGCCGACAGGGAATTTCAAGGACTCAAAAGAGGAGCTGACACCAGTCTGTTATTAAAGTGTGGTTTTCCATTTCCACTGAGTGCTTTAAATCTGGTCTGTTGGGTTTGGAGCTCTCTCTCGAGGACGAGCTCTTGGGACTTGCTTTAAAATACATGAAATGAAAAAAGGACACGAATCAAAATTAAGAAGACGGGAATTCTTCTTTCCCCCCTCCCCTTCCCTCCCCACCCCAGTTTTTCTTATTTTTCTTTTCTATTTTCTGTAAATCAAAGCAGGCTGAGCCTCCCTGCTGTCCCCACTGATAGGGAATTCTCAAAATATCCTATTCACGCTACTCCTAACCAACCTCTCTGGCTTCTACCTTTATAGAAAAATGTAGTAACAGAAAATCGGGCCGGGAAAGTCACCTACAAACAAAGATCTATTTAAAATAACAACAGGGCTGGCTAAGGCTGTATCCCATAGCACCTGGCACACGCTGGAAGGGCTGCATGGAGGAGTAGGCAGGGTTGGGAACAGAACACGAGGGCCCTTAGGATGCCCCACGGACAATGATCATGACCAGATAGTCGTCCTCTGATTTGGCCAACGCCTTGGCCGTGGAGTCCAGGAACTGCTGGGAGAAATCGCAGGGCGGAAAGGCGTGCAGGACCCCGCTGTTCTCCTTGTCTTTGTTCCCCCCCACAGGCAGGCTGATCACCCCGGCAGCCTGCTTTTGCTTTAGGTAGGACACCAGATTCCTGAGCGGCCTCTGCGTGGAGGTGGTGGCGGCCTCGGCAGCCCCGGCTGCGGAGCGGTTGTCTGAGGCGCCGGGCACGGCCAGAAGGATGGCGTACCCGTTGGGGCCCGCCACCTTGATGCGCCGGTTGACCTCGTCCAGCTTGGGCTGGTCCAGACGGAGACGTTGGGTGATCTTGAGCTGAGCCACCTTCCCCCCAGTCGCTCCCTCCACGAGGAGGCTGCTGGCAACTCCGAGGTCTCCCTGGAGCAGGTGCATGTTGGACGGGAAGTTGCTGTTCTTCAGCAGGAGCATCCCCTGCCAAGCCAGGCACAGCTTGGGCGCTGCCCCGGCCTGCGCCGCTCCGTCCTGCTGCTGTTTCTGCGGGGGAGGTTTGAGCCGGGAGCCTCCGCCGCCGCCCTCCGCCGCCCGCTCGTCCTTTTTGGCCGGACTTTTGCACTCCTGGGCGGCGGCGGCGGCGCGATGCTTCCGCTCCCGCTCCGCGGAATTCTTGCGGTCGCGCTTTTCGTTCTGCACCCGCTCCAGGCTGCCCCGGCGGGATTCCCGGATGGGGGAAGGTCGCTCCAACAGGAGCAAGCGGGATGAGCGCTCGGGGTCACTACTGTAACGCTCCCGGCCTCCGAGGAGCTCGGGGCTGCGGTCCGGGGGAGAGGTCGTGGCCAAGCAGTGGCGCTTTCGGGAGGAAGAGGAGCGCTCGCTGTCGGGGGAGCGGTCCAAGTGCCGGCCTCCGTCCTCCGCCAGCCTCCGTTTCCTAGGCTGATCCCTACTGCTACTGCCCAACTCCCTCTCCCCGCGGTCCCGCTCCAAGGACCACCCATCCCGGCGGCGCTCCAGGCTTTCCAGTGGGTCATAGGCAGCTGCCCGATTACTCCTGTCCCGCACAGGGGGCGGCGGGGGCACCCACTCTGTCTCGGGATAAAGGTCTCTGTCACGGTCTCTATAGAGCAACGGTGGCGTCCTGTCCCGGGCCCCCCGGAGAGGGTCAGGGGGGGCTCCCCGGTGAGCCCCGAAAGCAGCCGCCTCCGCCACAAGCTCGTAATGAGCCGGGGGCGGCAAGGGCAGGGGCTGCAGGTAGGGCTGCTGGTACCGATGCTCCGTGTCGGCAAAGTCTACGCGGAGCCGGCGATCCGGCCCCCCCAGGGGGAAGCCCCGCATGTGGGTGCAGGCTGCCTGCGCCGCGTCCAGGCTCTCATACTGGATATAGGCCCAGGAATCCCCTTTGCGGTAATCGATCGTGCGGATGGTGCCAAACCGATCAAACTCCCTGGCCAGGGCAGCCAGGGGCACCCAGGGCCCCAGGCCGCCCACCCAGAGCCGGGTGGTCGGGGTGGCTTTCCCATATCCGATCTTGATGGGGTTACGCAGCAGCACCTTCCCTGACATGGCCAATTTAGCCCGGTGCGCCATGTCCAGATTCTCAAACTTAAGAAACCCATAGGTGCTGGTCTGCCCCCGCCCCGGCCTCTTGATGTCCACCTCGGTGATGACCCCAAAACGGTCAAACGCTCGCCGCAAGTCCGACTCGCTCACGGTGATGTCCAGGTTGCCCAGGAACAGCGTGCGGTTGGCTCTCTGGTCATCCTCAGGGCTGATCTCGTCCTCACCGGCCGCTCCGGCACCTCCTCCTCCTCCTCCACGGAATCCCCCGGCCGCCGCCACGCCGGCCACGCGCTCCAGCCCGTAGGCCGGCCGCACCCGCGCCTCGTAGAAGCCGCCGTAGTCCCGCTCCCTCTCCAGCTCCCTCGGCAGCGGCGGCGGCGGCGGCAGCCGGCCCAGG
>VWZW01006482.1:12436-29612 GCA_013397115.1 Edolisoma coerulescens | reverse complement strand
CTTGGCCTTGTTGACCCTCACACTGTTGGCCTCAGCCCATGGATCCAACCTGTCCAGATCCCTCTGCAGAACCTTCCTGCCCTCCAGGAGACCCACAGACCCACTCAGCTTGGTGTTGTCTGTGCCCTTGATCCCCTTATCCAGATCACAGATAAAGAGATTAAACAGGACCAGCCCCAGTCCTGAGGCCTGGGGAACCCCACTCGTGACCGGCTGCCCCTGAATGTTGAATCACAGAATCCCAGACTGGTGTGGAAAGGACCTCAAAGCCCATCCCATCCCACCTCTGCCATGGGCAGGGACACCTTCCCCTATCCCAGGCTGCTCGAAGCCCCATCCAGCCTGGCCTTGGACACTTCCAGGGATCCAGGGGCAGCCACAGCTGCTCTGGGCACCCTGTGCCAGGGCCTCCCCACCCTCACAGGGAACAATTCCTTCCCACTATCCCATCTATCCCTGCCCTCTGGCAGTGGGAAGCCATTCCCTATGTCCTGTCCTTCCATCCCTTGTCCAAAGTCCCTCTCCAGCTCTCCTGGAGCCACTCTAGTCCTTGGAAGGGGCTCTAAGATCTCCCTGGAGCCTTCTCTTCTCCAGGCTGAACATTCCCAGCTCTCCCAGCCTGGCTCCATAGTGGAGGTGCTCCAGTTCCTTCAACAGCTTCATGGCCTCCTCTGGACTCACTCCAACAGTTCCACATCCTTCTAGTGTTGGGAGCAGCAGAACTGGATGCACCATGATTTCTAAGTACAGACCTTGGAGTGACAGGAATTGTGTTTGGAACATACACCGAGCTTCCGAAACTGAGATTCTTCTGTGTAACAACCTGAACCCAGCAGGCGCTTCAGAGCCAGACCCGCGGTGATCCGGGAGCTTGGCTTGAGTGGGTCATCATTGGGAAGCTGTGGGAGACAGAGCTGGATGTGATCAATGAAGTGACACACAGATGTGAGCGGCAGGAGCCGTGGATCTGTCACACGGGCTCATCCCAGCCACTGCTCCCAGCTGGATCCAGCTGCTTCCTGTGGAGACACAGCTGAAGGATGAAGCTCAGGCATTATGATTTCCCTCTGGAAAAGTTGTTCTTCTGTCAAGATGGTAGCGTTTTACAGCAAATCCTCCCTTCCAGAGCTGCTAGAAAGGGTTTTGGAGGCCAGGTTGGAGTTGACTGAGGAATGAGACCCAGCATGTTTTAGGGAGCAGAATACCCCAGTGTACAATAAAAAAGCATCACCGCAGTGTGGATCAGAAGCCCCCACATCCCATGCAGAGATCCCTCCCCTCCAGCTCCTCTCCTGCATCTCCGATTGTGCCTATAGGATTATGGAACCCCAGACTGGTTTGGGTTGGAGGGACCTTAAAGCTCATCTCCTTCCACCCCCTGCCATGGGCAGGGACACCTTCCACTAGGCCAGGTTGCTCAGTGGAGCTGAGGAATCACTCAGTGCGGTGAGAGAAAAGTGCACAGAAAACCATAATGTGCCATATTTCAGCTTCATCTGAAATTTTTTAGTTACGTCTGGTAAAACCTGGCACAGCTCCATGGCTGGAGAAGAAATGCATCGCTTTAACAACAAGTGATAGAGACTTCTGTCTCCAAAGTCCTCTCTTCCCAATGGTGCCTGGGGTTGGGAGAAAAAGACAGGGATTAAAATTCCTCAGCAGATGAGTCACAGGGTAAAAGACACCTTGGGGGGGAGCACTGGGCCACATCACCACAGGAACGGGCTCTCGTGATAGACATTTAATCTGATTTCACTCCTCCTGACCTGCTCCTTCCAAGGGGAGACTCTTCTCCTGGATTTTTCGTCCTCTGCGTCAGCTGCTGGCGATGCAGATCTCTGTGGATCTGTGTGGATCTCTGTTCGGCAGCACTGGTGTGTCTTGGAGCGGGTTTGGCGCTGGGGAAAGGCAGTGCAGCACCGGGAAGGAGGTCTGGAGAGGATCAGGCTTTGTCAGGCCATGAAAAGCGATCTGGCACAGGCAGGAATCATCCCCTGGGCCCAGGCTGGAGAAGGAGCGCTGTGCTCTGCTCCGCCTGTGCTTAGATAAAAGTGTATGAATAATTCAGGTGCCAGATGGCCCTTGAGCCCCTGGCCTAGATCTAAACATCTAATTACAGCTCGTGTCCCTGGGACGTGGGCATCCAGGTCCCTCTGCGGAGCTGGGCTCATCCCGCAGGACACTTGGGTGTTGCGGAACCACAGAAATCAGTCGTTTCCTGCAAAAAAACCCCAAAACATTCTCTTGGGGTTTAACTGTGTGTTTTCCTTCCCAAACCCGGCTGGAGCAGATCACAGAGGAGCAGGTGGGTCCGATGGAGGAGGAGATGCAGTGGGCTCCTTGGATGGATCCCAGAGCTCCCACTCCAATCCCACTGATCCAGGCAGGCTTGCAAGCACCTCTGCTGGGGAGGCATCTGCCTGTTTGCAGTTTTGCATTCAGACGAGCTGCCTTTCTTCCAGGAGATGTGCTCGTATCCCAGCTGGCTGCTGGAGACACGGAAATCCATTAGCTCCACTTAGGCGAGGCCACAAGAGCCCTCCCGGGAGCGGAGCTGCCGCGCTCTCCGACCCGGAGCCGAGGCGAATCTTCCCCTGGAATGGTGGCTGCGATCCCCGCAGCGGCCCAGACCTCGCCTTGGCCAGCAGAACAGAAACTGGAGAACATCCACCCTGCGGGATGCCGGTGAGGTTTGGCAGCGAGCAGCGAGGCGGCACCTCGAGGAAAGCCGGGAGAAGAGAGCAGATTCCTCCCCGCCGCCGGGAAAGCCGTGCCCGGCGCTCGCTGGCCGGCAGCGAGGGATGGAGGCAGCTTCACGATTCCTCACCCCTGCCTGTGCCGCTGCTGGGTTAAACCGCTCCTAAAGCCAAGCTCGTGTTGGCGTGAGCTCTGCTCAGCGTCCTCACCGAGGGCTTTGGGGACGGCTTTGGGTCCCCAAGCAGCGACTTCTGCGGAGCATCCTCAGCACCAGCAGCGCCAGACACCCCGCGGCTCCCCAGCTTCGTGCCCCCGGGGGTGCCGGGGCTCTCTGCCCGCAGAGCAGGGAGAGCAGAGCAGGGAAGAGCCGGGCAGGCAGCCCCTGCCCGTCCCGCTGCCGGCAGAGGGCAACGACAGCCCGTGAATTAGCGGCTCTGAGCCGGCCCCGCCGCCGCAGCCCAGCCCGAGACCCTCTGCCCTGGCTCCTCACCCCCCTCCGCTCCCTTTTCTTCTCCATTTCGTCTCTTTTCCTCCGCTGCGTGGGGAGGGCTCGATTTAATAAGTAATGAAGGAATTTATGGAGCCATTAGCGCGGTAATTGTTCGCTTTCCACCTAATATTCAGAGATTAATGGAGAGGGAAGAGTAAACCCCCAAAGTACAGAGAAAATTAAGGCGGGATCAGGGATTGCATTACAGGGCCACATCCTTCCCTAAATCCCTGTGTCCTGAGGAGACCTGGTGCGCGGACATGAATCCGTAATTTGGGCACCCAGGGACCCCCCGTGCTCTTGGTCCCGTTTCCCTCCCAGGGACTGGCTGAGGATGGCCCCACACGGGTCAGTGATGTCTGTACAGGGGGGAGCCGCCTGATTTTGGGTGCCCAGCCCTGATCCCTCATGGCAGGGCCCTGCGGCTCCTCCTGCAGGGATGCAGCCCGAGGAAGCCAAGCGGAGCCCCGGGAAGCTGCACACATCCATGGGCTCCAGGCGCTTTGGCTCCGCTCTGTCTCCGGTCCATCTGCCCCCTGCAAGCTGCTGCCTTTGCCTTCCAAGCGTTACCTGTGCTCAGAGGAGCCCGAATTCACATCCTGCTGCCTCAGAGACCCTTCCACCGGGAGGCAGGGATCTGGTCCGTCGCCACTCCATGCCTCAGTTCCTCTCCATGCTCGGGAGGAGCAGCGGGGCCCAGAAGGACTCAGCCCATCTGTGCTCCCGCAGCGATCCCGGCAGGCAGGCGCCTTTAAACGCTGGAGCCATTTCCATGTCACCACACGGTGACACGGCCAGGAATGACGGATGAGCTGGGGCTTGCTGGGCAGACACCAAACAGGTGGCAGCTCTGGAGGGGGGACATCACATACCCGCAAGTCCCCAGCACGACCCAAACACCAGAGACTTCATCCCAGCCAGGGCTCTTGGCTGCCTTTGGCAAAGGATTCTCCTTGGATAGGGAGAGGGAGGGAAAATGGGGGAGACCCCCCACCCCCAGCCGTGCTTTGAGCTATAATGTCACCGCTGCGTGTGATGTGTTTGCAGGACAAGTGGCATTTGCTCCGGGAGGGAGAGGCAGCGCTAAGGATGCTCTGAGGAGCCAGACAGCGAGACCAGCACCGAGACCTGCGCCCTTCCCCGTGTCCCAGCAGGGAGGAACAAGGACACAGCCTGCGGCAAAAGACATTTTCCAACCATTTGCACAAGCAGCCGGGAAGGGAGGTGCTGGGCAGGAGCCTGTGGAGCGCCCGGCACTGGCACAGAGAGACGAAGGAGATGGCCCCAGGAGACAACTCCATGTGCCAGCCGGCCACAGGCACCTCGCACCTCTCTTCCACACCTCTAAGGATCATCCCCATCTCCCTTCCTCTTCAGGGCGGTGTGTGTCACGTCTGGCAGCTCTTGCCTGTGACAGGCTCCAGCCGCGGGGGGAGTGGAGCATGTCATGCCAAACAGCACGTCCTCCCCTGTCCCTGTGCCTGTCCCTGTCCCTTCAGGGCCCTGCCTGCAGCCCTGGAGGAGAACAGACCAAATCCTCCTGACACCTTCCTTCCTCTCCAACACCTCCCCAAGTGCAAAAGGTGCTGTGCTGAGATACATCACCCCAGGACACGGGTGAGAGCCCAAAGAAGGTGCCTGGAACCCCTCAGCTCTGAGGACAGACGTGCTCACCACAAAACTCCAGGATTTTTCCTCATTATCTGCCCTTCCCATCCCCTGCAATGCACAGGCAGCCCAAAACTGGTTTCTCATCCCATTCACCTGCAAACAGTTTTCCACCTCCTCCTAACCAGCTCCAGTGCCTCAGTTTCCCAACACTGGGGGGTTTCAGGGAGCAATTTTCCATACATAGGGATGGGCGATGCCCCCAGCAAGCCCCCAGCACATCCCATCTTGGATGCTCCAGCATGGATTCATCATGTCTTTATGTCCCCAGGAGAAGGGAAAAATGGCAATTAAAATAAATCAGAGGCTGGCAGCTCCATTCGTCATCTCGAGGGGAACAGTTCCAGCCTGGATAGGGAGGGAACTCGGGCAGGAGACAATCAATAAGGCCTGTAGGTCTGTAAGGAGACACCCACCAACCTTCAGTCGGGGCCCCAAAGTCAAAACCTCGCCTGAGGCTGCCGTTGGAGCAGTGCTGGACCTGGGGAAGGAATGAGCTGAATTCCCTCAAGATCTTGTGTTTCCAAGCCAACAGCCCTGGGCAAGGCTGTGCTGCTCAAGGAGACCCTTCTCCAGGTGTAAGGGGATCCTCCATCCTATGGAGGAGCTGTGAATAATTCATGGTGCTGACTGGTGGCACGGCTCCTGGGCAGGCCTGGGTGGTGAGGGCTGCTCCTCAGAGGGGGTTTTAGCCCAGGGTGCTCTGAGGAATAAAGGAATCTTCTCATTTCCAGAGGACTGGGAGCTGGGAAACACTTTGGGATCTCAATCCCAGCAGACCTGTGCAAAGAGCACAGTGTCACTCGGGGCCACCCCCGTGCTTCATACCCACCGAGCTTCATCCCCGTGGTGGCTCCATACTCCTCATCCCACACCTGCCCCTCGTGTCTCCTCATGGACGTTGCATTATGGATTTAATTCCATGCTTTTCCATCCCTCTCTTGGCCCATCAGCAGCTCACTTCCAGAGGGGCTGGGCTCAGTCCAACACCTCCTCATCCTCTCCCAGCCTCCCCGGGGATGAGGACCCAAGCCAGGCTGTTCTTCTCCAGGCAGAGGCACCAGGAACAGTTACTCCCGAAGGAGAACCGTGAAGAACAGGGTGGTGCCACCACAAACCTGCCCCAGGCTGGTGGGATCCACAGGGTCTGCACAGGTTGGATGCCAGACCTACCCCATCAGCAGGACACCTGCTGGGAGATCCTGATGGAAAAGGACCTTGTTTTAGAGACCCAAAGGGCTCAGCCTGTGGCTTTATGCAGTGTGGGGGCAGTTCACAGGAACGGGAGAGTGGCTGAGCAACCCTGCAGCCTCCTCCTGCCCCGGGTTGTCCCTCATCTCCATCCCTTCTCCATTCCTCCTTCTTCCCCTCTAAGCTGTGATAAATCCTGTGGGTCTTCATCAAAAACCACTCCGTACATTTGGTGCCTGGAGCTCCTTCAGCCATGGACTATGAATTCTTGCTAAATATATATTTAAGGCAGTCGTGGGGATATTTTTAAATGACCCCTGAAGCTATTTCTGCTTAATTTCCCCTCACTTTTTCTCCGTGTCTCTCCCTGATCTTCTCCTCTAGAGAGGACGAGAGCTCATTTTCATCTCTCCTGTCTGGTAGATGGGGTGCCTGACTGGCTGAGGACAAAAAACAGCCCAAAAAAGAGCAGACAGGGCTGAGCAAGAATAGCAACAGGGCTGGCCCAGGGCAGAGCGCAGCAGGGTCCAGCCCCCCTCCAGCTTCAGGGTGCTGCTGTCACCAGTGAAGAGCACCCAGGGTGGAATATTCCCCTCTGCAGCCTCGCCCAGGCACCAACCAGGGCTTTCAGAACGTCTGTAATCTTAAATTAGATTAAACCTACACGGTCAGGGTGAGATCTACTCCTGGTCCTGATGCTTGGGACCAGCCCCGGCTCAAAGGCAAAGGCACATCCCAGCCTGCCGTGAGAAAACAGCGGGTCCAGCCACAGCCCCAAACCCAATTTATTTTCCACCTTGGGCCAAGCCGTTTCTCTGCTTTACATCTCAATTTTCTCATCTGACACCTGTGGAAAATCACCCGTCCCTGGAGCTAATCAGGCCCCGCAGATGGAAGAGGTTATTTTCCAAGGCAGCCCGCGGGGGAAGGGCAGCGTGTGTGTGTGCACACACGGGTTAGAGCACTGAAACACTGCCAGGGGAGAAATACAAACCAGTGCAAAACCCCGGGCTGGTGCTGAGGAGAAACCAGTTCATTGGTTTAACCCTTTCATCTCCACCCCGGTCTCCACCCCGATGTCCTTGAGAAGCCGTCATTCACCTGGAGCCGCTGGCTCGTTCATCTCCCCCGTGGGCGTGATTTGCCCTTCCAGCTCTGCCCCTCACAGCCATTCTTTTCACAGGTGATTAATTCCCAGCCCTGAATTTCATCCTGCCACAGCAGCCTCCCCCTCATGCTGACCCGTTTGGTTTGGGCATTTCTCAGGTGTCCGAAGGGGTTTTCTCCCTCTCCTTTGGATGGGTTGAGGGGGAACAAGCAGGATTGCCTGCCGGCTTCCAGCAGGAAAGGGGGAATGCTCCTTTGCTCCTGGCTTCTTCTCCATGGCTTCCCGTCTCTACCCTCCCTCCCAAATTTCCTTACCTGCAACCCACCTTCAGCCTTTTTTTTGGCCCTTCCCCAGCTGCTCAGGCATCTCCAAGCCTTGTGAAGTGTTGGCTTCAGGATCCCGCAGAAAATGAAGACAAGAGCCCATCATAAACCAGAAAATGGAGATCCCAGGGAGGGAACAGATCCCTGATGGGGCCCTGCCTCCCAGGGAGCTCCCCCAGCCCCTCTGCCCAGGGCAGGATTTCAATCTGCATCTGCCCCGTGCTGGATGAGCAGCCTCAGGGTTTCACAGGTGAGTTTATGCACCAGAGTTCAGCCTGGATTTCCATTAAAGCTCCTCCAAACTGTCCCACAGGCAGGTGGAGTAGCCCAGCTACAGGAGCAAATCCCAAGGCCTGAGGATATTCAGAGCTTTTATTTTTCTCCAAATCTCTCCAAAACACTTTAAGAGATCCTGGCTGCTCTGTTTTTGGTGCAAAATGACCCTGAAGTAGGGGCTGCCAACAATGAGGTTCTAACCATGGTAACCACCACTGACACACTCAGAGCATTCCCAGCAAACCAAACTGGGTGAGGTGGTGCAGCCCCTTCCCCCCTGGGCTCTGCCTGCATGCTCAGGATTTGGCACTGAGGGAGTTTCTCACACCTCAGTCAAACACAGGCTGGAGCTCCTGTGAGGATTTGGCTGCTTGTTGGAAAATATCTCCCCAAATCCTGGCTGGGAGATGGGACAGAAGAGCTGAGGATGGGAAACTGTGGCTCAGTGTAAAACTTCTCAGCTGGGTCCTTTGAAAGTCCTGTTGCACATTCAGTCCTGGAGATTCTCCATCAGCTCCTGTATCTGTATCTCAGCACGGGATGAATCTGGGATGGATCCAGGATCCTGGTCTGTCAGGAGCTCGGCAGCATCCGTGAGCTGCAGGCTGACAAACAGAGGTACAGATGGGGTGAGATGCCCCAAAATGCCCCTCAGAGAGGGCACCTGACCCCAGGAGACACCCGGGACAAGGAGAGGAGACCCTACAGCTTCAGGAAACATTTTATCAGGTGAATGTCGAGTGCCACAACCTGCACTCTGGATCTAACCCCTTCCTCCCGCTGCCGGGAGGGTCACTGGGACAGCCCCACGGAACCCTCAGACCAGCCAGCCCAGCTGCCAAGCGCTCTGGGAAGGTGGATTGCTTCCAGGTGCTCTTGGGGGAGGTCCAGGACACCCAGAGCTGCTGCGAGCCAGAGCTGGGCGCGTGGCCCGGAGCAGAGGCAAGTCACAGCTCCGGCCGTGCTCAGAGCAGCGCGGGTGTGAGAGGGCGTGAGAGACGGAGTGACCGAGGGGCCGAGGGGGGAGAACAGGGGAGCGGCCTTGGTCACTATTTACAGCATCACTGGCCAGGCCAGGGAGGGTCCTGCTGTGCTCTGGGGCAGCCTCACCTCCAGTCCTG
Organism: Edolisoma coerulescens; assembly: GCA_013397115.1. Classification (NCBI taxonomy): domain Eukaryota; kingdom Metazoa; phylum Chordata; class Aves; order Passeriformes; family Campephagidae; genus Edolisoma; species Edolisoma coerulescens. The sequence continues at coordinate 20,738 of VWZW01006482.1, read as the reverse complement.
GGGTGCTTTTGGGTGCCACAGCATAAAAAATACGTGAAGACATCAGAGGGCGTCCAATGAAGGCCACGAGGATGGGGAAGGGTCTGGAGGGGCCTAATGGGGAGGGGCTGAGGGCACTTGGTCTGTTCAGCCTGGAGAAGGAGAGATTGAGGGGAAACCTCACTGGGGTCTTCAACATCCTCCCGAGGGGCAGCAGAGGGGCAGCTCCGATCTCTGCTCCCTGTGACAGGGACAGGAGCTGAGGGAAGGGCTGGAGCTGTGCCAGGGCAGGCTCAGGCTGGAGATCAGGGAAAGGTTCTTCCCCCAGAGGGTGCTGGGCACTGCCCAGGCTCCCCAGGGAATGGGCACGGCCCCGAGGCTGCCAGAGCTCCAGGAGCGTTTGGACACTGCTCCCAGGGATGGCCAGGGTGGGGTTGTTGGGGTGTCTGTGCAGGGCCAGGGGTGGGACTGGGTGATCCCTGTGGGTCCTTCCCACTCAGGACATTCTGTGGTTCTGCTCACTTTTAACCCAGTACAGTGGCTGTCCTTTGCACGTCATGCTCAGAGCCACAGTGGCCATTGCACAGCTGGACAGAGGAGCTCTCCAAGGACCCTGGGAGAGCTGGGGACACACACACTGCTGGCACACTGCAGTGGGCAGGTTCTCCCTTGAGGACCAGCATCCATCCCTCCCCTGGGGTCCCAAGGAAGTTTTACCAGCACCCAGAGGCACTTTGGAGCCCCCAATGCCCCCTCTACCTCCTGTTGCTTTTTCTTCTTACCCACTTCTTCCACCCCACTTCTTTTTCCCAGCTCTGATGGGCTCCCACCCCTTCCCCAGGCAAACCGTGGCCTCCCAGCCCTTCCCTCTCAGTGCTGCTGTTCCCACAAAGGGTCCCGAAAGGGTGCTGCTGGCACAGGGTGGTTTGCAGTGAGCTGTGCCCACCCACCTGGCATGTCCCTGGCACAGCCCTGAACAGAAACCTCACAGTTTGTGGCAGTGATGATGAGTGAGGTCTCAGCGAGCAGCTGGCAATGAGCACCGAGCGCTTGTGTCCTCCTGGGGCCAATGGCTGTACGGGGACGGGGCTGGGTTTGGGGGGGTGGCCCAGCATCGGGGGCTGCACTGATGGAGAGGTGGCAGCTGGGAGTGTGGCTGAGAGAGCTGGGAAAGTTCAGCCTGGAGAGGAGAAGGTTGTGTGGAGACCTCACAGTCCCTTCCCGGATCTGAAGGGGCTACAGGGAAGCTGGAGAGGGACCCCTCATCAGGAACTGGAGGGACAGAACAAAGGGGAATGGGTTCAAAGTGTCAGAGGGCAGGGTTAGATGGGATATTGGGAAGAAATTCTTTCCTGTGAGGGTGGGGAGGCTCTGGCACAGGTTGCCCAGAGACGCTGTGGCTGCCCCAGCCCTGGAAGTGTCCAAGGCCAGGTTGGACGGGGCTTGGAGCAACCTGGGATAGTGGAAGGTGTCCCTGCCCATGGCAGGGGTGGGAGTGGATGGGCTTTAAGGTCCTTTCCAACCCAAATCATTCCAGGATTCCCTGACACTGGCACAGGTGACCATCCAGCATGGCAGGGGCAGAGGCCGTGCAGTGAAGCTCAACCAGGGGCTGGCAGCCCACACTGAGGAGACCTCGCTGGGACCTCCATCAGGGTCTGGGTGGGTCTCTGAGCTGCCCAAAGAGAAGAGGGTCCCTCCCCATGACTGTGAGTGCCCACCTAGGGCAGGCTGAAGACATCCCTGGAGAACCAGGAAGGTCTTTCCAAGCTAAACAAAAGGGGAATAAGTGGGAATGAAGCAAAATCCCACCCTGGGCTAATCCGGGTCCTGCTCCAGCCTCAGGCCGCCCTTCCCCATGGCTGCTCCAGCCCCTCTGTCCCAGTAAACTGCCCCCCTTCCCTTCTCTGAGCCTCAGCATCGCCGTGAGAGCTCTGATCACTCGGTCTGGCGCTGGTGCCTGGAAAAGGACTCCCAAGGACACCAGACGAGGAAGGGACACCACGCTCGACTTGATTAGATGGATTTGAGACCAGCTCCGAACCCTCCTCCAAGGCCAGGGGAGCAGGGCTGTGATCCTGCCAGCTGAGCAGCTCCAGTTTGCTTGGGATACCGAAGGGGAGGTGATGCCCATCTCCACAGCATCCACATTTTCCTCGGGGCCAGGGCCAGGGGCGCAGCCCTCCAGCATTCCCCCTCCCCTCTGGCCACTGTTCCCACAGGGAGAGCAGCAGCAGCTGAGATAATTCACCATTTAATGTGACCAGATGGCTTAATTTAAACCAAGTCAGAGAGGAGAGAAGCCGGTCTGAACGTCCCCAGGAGTTCAGGCTGTCCCTCTACCCCTCCCTCTCCCTGCACTGCCTTTCTCCAGCAGCGGGTAAGGTCCTGCAGGACCTGCTGCAGGGCTGGATCCAGCCCCAAAGCTCCTCAGGTCCCTTCATCCTTTCTCCTCCCCAGGCTCCACTGTGCAGGAAGGAGGAGAAATAGATCCAGGTGTGGCAAAAATTTCAGCCTCTCCCCAAGCCCTTTGCACATCGTTTTGGTCTACAGAAGCCCTTGAGATCGTCATTCTGGGGTCGTGTTGAGTGTTGACAGGTATGGGTGTGGCTGGATGGTGGCACTGTCACCCAGTGGTGCAGGGACTGCAGGGGCAGAGCTGACAGCGATGGGGAGGGGCCAAGGTGGGCACAGGGAGCAGAAGGATGAAGGCCACAGGGACTGTGGCTCCTGTGCTAAATCCGTCCTGCTCCTGTCCTGCTCCTCGGGAACATCCCAGCAACCGTGGTGCCCTTTAATCCCTTCCTGAGCTGCCCTCCAAGCTGTGCTCCCTGACCCTGTACCCATCACATGCCAGCTCCTACAGAAGCACAGAAGGGTGGGAAGGTGGGTCAGGCTTGGAAGGGCCCTCTGGAGATCGCCCAGTCCAACCCCCTGCCAAGGCAGGGTCACCTGGACCAGGAGCACATCCAGGTGGGTTTGGAATGTCTCTGGAGAGGGAGACTCCACCACTCCCTGGGCACCTGTTCCAGTGCCCATCTCGAGCTCTTCCCTGCCTCAGGGCTTCTCCTGGCTCTTGCCTTCCTCCCAAAACCAAATCCAGTTCCAGCTTTGGCCACGTGGGTCCCATTTAATGTCCTCCAAGCCCCTCACACAGTGAGATCCTGCCCAGACCAGAGCTTTCAGTGCTAAAATCAGCCTTCCCTAGGTCAGCAGGGGCAGAGGAGGCAGATCTGAGCCCAGACCGTCCCCAGGGCACGGTGTGAAAGTGGAGGGTGATCAGGGAAAGGTACAACCGAGCATTCAGCACTGCGTTTTCCTACCCAGGAATTATCCCAGCACGGCTCCCCGTGCCCACAAGGAGAGCCAGGCAGCCAGCTCTGCTCCAGGCAGGCATCACAGAGCCAACACAGCTCCTTGGGCTGCCAACCACCACCATCCCCACCTGCATGAGGTAAACAACCCTGAGGTGGGGGGAAACACCTCCAACAGCTGTGCCGACCCCCCTAATTTCCAGAACAAACACACTGGGCTCTTCTCTGTCAAGAGACATTGATTTTCCTCTAATTACCCATGTAACAAATCCATCATCCTGGTTATGCAGAGCTTTCATAACAGGTTGCATGGCCGTAGGTGATTGCTTTAAAAAGCTCCCCACCCATGGAGCTGCGCTCGCCGAGCCTGTTCCCTCCGCAGTAATAAATGCTAATAATAAGGCTCAGCACCACGCAGCATTTTATGGCCTGTCTAATGCAGGAAGTCAAAGTTACTGAACACAATGGGCTCTTGTAGCCACAAAAATGAGCAGAATCCAAGGGAAAAAGCCAAAGCAGCCTTTTGGAAGCGGCAGAGCGCGCCAGCAGCCTTGATTCGGGCTATCAGAGCTGAGTCTGGGAGTTAAATGATGCGCCCGAGGCTAAAAAGCACATCGGTGGCAAGACCCGGGGCTGGCGATTTGCTCCTCTCCCACCCGCGCCCACGAGCCTGCCTCGGGCACAGAAGGGGATGGATGATTCCCATCCCCTCGCAGCGATTTTCTCCCTCATTAGGCTAATCAGCCCCCCCAGCCCAGCAGATTTCGCTCGTTCCCAGCCCGATGTGCCCAGGCCGGGGTCTCGGGAGCTGCCCAGTGCCGGATCAGCACGGAGCAGCTGCTCTGCCGCGGCTCGGGGCGGCGATGAGCAGGGCTGAGCGCCAGCCAGGATGTGCTGAGCCGAATTTCAATCAGGCCAGGCAAAACCCATCCACCTGCATCCCCCACGGGCGCAATCTGGAGGGAGAAAGCAGGAAAATGTTTCTTGCCGAGTCTTGGGAAGAGTCTGATCCCATGGAAATGCAGCGGCAGTGGGGTGTGGAGATGGGCAGGGTGGTGGCAGGGCCGAGGGCAGCTCCGGAGGTGATTTTGTCCTGCGGGCTGAAAATGTGGAGGGGCAAAGCAGCAATGAAAAGTGGGGAGAGGAGCCAGGAGCAAAGGTTGGGGCTCACAAAGCGTGGAGCTCACAAAGGAAGGGACTCAGTAGGAAAATTCTCTTTTCTCCTCCCTCCTGGTGAGGTTTTGAGGACGGGCACAAACCACGACCACAAGAGACAGGAGCCTTCCCTCAACAGCAGCTCCACGCTCACTGAGGAAGTTGAGAGTGCCTTGTTGCACCTCTTTTAGGATCAGCAGCAGCAATGCGGGACTCAGGTGCCTCGGGAGCCATCCCGATTTACCCCTCGCTCCTGCCCGTGGCCCTCGGGGCGGTTCCGGCTCTGCAGCACAGACAACGGGATTAGCATCGATCTGCCGAGAGCAGCATCCTGGGCACGGCCGGGAGCACCCACCGCCCCTCCCGGCCCCCCTGCCCGCGCCTCTCCCCCGCAGCCGGCAGCAGAGTCTTCTGCAGAGTGTCCTGGCCCCAAACGGCTCCCAAAGCTGTCCGTCAGAGGCCACAAAAGCGGGTCCTGACCCAAAGAAACCGTGACCCAAACACGCAGTGCAGATTTGAGAGCTGAACCTCACCGCGCGTCACCCCCCTCCCGCTGGCTTGGCTTTTTGGTTACAGCTGCTTTAGGACAACGGCTATACCCCCAGCAGCTGCTTTCTGACACACGAGAGAGAGGAAAACATCCCTGGTTTATCCCCAAATGCCTCTCTGGCTCCAGGAACATCTGTGCAGTTTCAGAGGGAAATGAGGAGAGGGGCTGAGCGTGAAAAGAAGACAATTCCTGCTGCATGCTGCGTTTTGGGATGGGGACATCCCAGCAGCCCAAGGATCTCCTGCATTTAAATTCCTTTTCCTAGGAGCTGGGTCCCCGTTGTGGTGCCTGGGGGCTGATGAGGAGGGGAAGGAGCAGCAAGGCTGTGTTTAGAATCATGGAATCTTGGAATGGTTTGGGTAAGAAGGGACCTAAAGCCCATCTTGTTGCCATGGGCAGGGCCACTTCCCACCAGACCAGGTTGCTTCAACCTTGGTCATTGCCAGCGATTTCAAAGACGTGCTGAGGAACAAAGGCCCTTGAACATTTTTAATGATGGATGTTCTGTGTTGGCTCCGCTGAACAAGGAGCCTTTAAAGTCGGGCTCCCTTTGATTAGACAATGGACCCAGGGAGAAAGAAGTGCTTCTCCTCCTTATCCATCATCTACCCTCCTCCATACCCATCCTGCCCCAAAAGGGCTAAATTTAGAAGCAAAAGCCCAAGCATTCCAAGCAAGGGGCAGCAGGAGCTGCAGCCCCACGCCCAGGAAATTTTAACCCACGATGTCTCCTGAGGGGTTTTAGCAGAGGATGGGGGACATCAAGGGGGTTCCTCACCATCTATCCCAAATTTATCCCTATCATTTTCTGGGATAAAGGAGCTCTCATTCTGCTGCACGGAGCCAACACAATCCCCCCATCACGGCCACAGCCGAGACTAGAGAGGAGAACTTGTCCCTTCCCTGCTCCTCCTTAATCTCTTCCAAAGCACTGCTCCAGATGAGTTAAGAGCCCCAGCCTCTTAAAAGGCATTTTCTCCCCACAAATCCCAGCCCTGCCAAGCTCCTCAGCTCACACTGGCTTTCAACATACCCGGCTGGCTCCAAGGACACTTAAACCAGTGACGGGAATGTGACATCCTTCTCTGAGAGGGACAACACTTGGGAAGCACGAAGAGCCCCCAGCTGCAGCTGACTCCCAATTATTCTGCTCCAAAACTGCTCTGTGGCATTTTTTGGAGTTGTTAACATCCCATTAAAAGTGTCCCGTTGAGCAGAGCTGGCTGGCAGGGAGCAGGGAGGGCGCACGGCTGGAAGGAACCGCAGCTCTCCCGTTATGGTAAGTTTTCCAAAACCCACTGGTTGTGTCCCTAAATAGTTTCCTTCCATGAGCAGTGAGATGGTGTCAGCTGCCTTTTTTAAATGAGCAGCAGAAAACAACAAAAGAGCTGCAAGTGGCAGCTATAAATGCAAAGCTGGGGCTGGAGGGGGTTGGGGTCCCCTGAGAGGGGCCAGGGGGTTTGCAGGGAAAGTGGAGAAGGGTTCAGAGGGGACAATGCTGACCCTGCGAGGAGCTGCCGCAGCCTGGCAGAGCTGCTCGGACACCGTTGACCTTCCCTTTGCTGGCAGTGTGGGAGGAGAGGGTATCTCTTCCAGCTGGAGGCAGCCATCCATCCCTGGAAGTGTCCGAGGCCAGGCTGGACGGGGCTTGGAGCAACCTGGGGTAGTGGAAGGTGTCCCTGCCCGTGGCAGGGGGTGGAATGAGATGAGCTTTAAGGTCCCCTCCAACCCAAACCATTCCGTGATCTGTACTGAAAGCTGCTCCTTGGACTTCTCCCCTCTTCCCCTGGCCGAGTCTCCTGCACCCTCCATGCCCAAGGGGGACTCTGTGCTCTGCTGCAAATGCTTCCCACCAGGCCTTAAACACATCGGGTTTATCACACACGTCTGCCCACCCCTGCCTGGCCATCCCTGCTGGGAATCACAGAATCATTCAGGTTGGAAAACACCTCCAAGGACATTGAGACCAGCCTTTGAATGAAGCTGCAAAAATCCTCCTTTCCCCAGGAAGAGCCACAGGCTGCCACGGAGAATTCAGGCAGGTTGCTGAAATAAAGTCAGTGGTTGTCTGGAGTGCTACAGTTTGGTTTGGGGGGTTGGTTGGGTGGTTGTTTTTCCTGCAGGCTGTTTTCCAAATCCCATTTTCTGGGAGCAGGGCTGGGAGCTGGGGACTTCCTCATGCTGGGAGAAAACCAAAGGCTGACAATGGAGCAGCCTGGGCAGAGATAAGAGGGAATTCATTTGCATGTGTTCCATGCAGCCTCAGACACACAAAATCAGCCCCTGGTTACCACTGAGCTTCTGGCAGCGTTAGGAGAATGCCCTTGGGGCCCCTGGTCCCCAACCTGGGGCCAAGGGGACTCCCTGGGACACTCCTGCCCTGGTGACACCACTCCCAGGGGATCGGATCACGTCCTGCATCCCAGAGGAATGTCCACCCCGCAGCACAGGGAGGGCTGGCCCTCTCCTAACTTGTGCCAAGCCTTGGCCAAATCCACCATCCAAGAGTTGAACCACGACCCTCCAGCACCAAAGTGCCTCTGGTAGCACCCCCTTGACTCCATGGGGAACGACACAGTTTCCAAGACTACAGAGAGTAAGGAGTTGGGCAGAAAAATGACTTTTTTCCTCTTTTATTACCGAGAACAAGGAAAACAGCCCATTTTCTGAGCACGGCCTGAATAGGAACAAGTCCTCCTAAATTCCCCGTGAATGGAGATGAAATCCCAACGTGTCAGCTGTTTCCAATCCTGGAAAATAATCCGTTGGATAGGAACGGTTTCAGGCATGCTGAGCGCAGGGCAGGGCTGGGGGAGCAGCTATTAATGCCAGTGGAAGTGGTTCTCAATTAAAAAAAGCCGATGACAACAGTTTTTAGATCAAAAGGAGCCTTTTCACAGGACATTTTCTTCGCTTTTTCGGGCAGAAATGTTGATCAATCAGGCTGAGAGGAGCTGCAGCAAAAATCATTTGGTTTGGTACCAGTTTGGGAGTTGGATTTGGCTTGGAGGACACGGGGTGTTAAACACCCATCGCTCTTTTAATGAAAACACCTCTGAGGAAGCGAGGAAGCTTCTCCACAGATGGGATTTCAGGATTTTTCCCCAGGTAACGGATGGCGAAGCACAAACTCTGCTTTGAAAACGGAGCAATTTGTTCAATCGTGGCTGCTCATGACGGGCTTGAAAAATCAAAATAATGAACTGCGCTGTGGAGAACGTGGCCTTGAAGTGCCTGATTGCACCCGAGGTTTGGTGGCTCGTGCCTGTCTGCAGCCTTCCACTGTGGAGAGCTGTGAGCCCTC
>VWZW01006445.1:40000-177803 GCA_013397115.1 Edolisoma coerulescens | reverse complement strand
TATTATTATTATTATTATTATAGCTGTCCACAGTGATTCCTGTGATCACACAGTGCCTTTCTGATGTGTCCCTAACAACAAAATATCCTCTGGGCTCTGAAGGGTTGGAAGCAATTCCTCTGCCCCACAGGAATGCGTATAAGGATCACATTTTGGGCAAAACTTGGTGCTGGCATGGCCTCAGACCTGCTTTTCCTGGTGGTTTTTGGGAGGATGGAAGTCCCAGGGCAGTTTTGCCCTACTGGTTTTCCATCCAGTGTGTCAGTGGGATGTTGGGGCTGTGATACTGGTCACACCTTCACACAGGTGGCTACTTGATCCTTCCTCCAGTGAGGAAATGTGGAAATGAATCAAGGAAATTGTTATAAACACACTGATTCCCCATTTCCTGATTCCTGCAATAGCATCACACAGGATTCTAATTTCTTTTTTCTCCCACCCCCCGCCTTTTTTTTCCCAGCTTACCGAGGCTGTGGTTTAAGAACTTGTTTAGCTCTTTCATTTCCAAATGAAGCCTAAGCCAAAATTGAGCCAGTTTTATAGGCCCAGGTCTATATTTAGGCATCCAAATGGAAGGGGTGTGATGTCTCCTGTGCGCGCTTGATGTGCTTCACACAACACGCACCGAAATGAGCGGGTGGGAGAGAACATTTGGCCTTTCCAGCTCCTGTCTTGTGTTCAGAATATCGGGTTTCAAGCCTAATTTTAGCACATTGAGCTGGAGAATTTTTGTTGTTTCTGGCTAACAGTTGATGTGGGAAAAGTCTGTTCCCTGGGAAATGAAATTTGCTTTCATTTAATGGAGAATTTGTCTGCAAGGGATGGGCATGTGACACGGGGCTTTACCTGTGGGTATGGTTAGGGGTTACCGGCCTGGTGCAGTATTTCAGGGGAATAATGGGAAGGCAGAAGGGGAGTAACAGCTCTTAGAGCTGCTTTTATGCCCTGTCAGATGCTGGAAAATGCTGTTTTTCCGAGAGGAAGAGGGTGCTGCCATGGCTGATCCTTTTCCATCCCAGCAGGGCAAGGTCTGATGCGGCGCTAAGGGCAGTGGGGTTGTGCAGAGGCTGCCCCCAAACAGGGACCATTTTACTGTGGATACCAGTGGGAGCAAGACAAGGACCAGGACAGCTGTGTACCCACAGCTGGGGACAGGGGAGATCAGTGATGGCACCTTGTGCTTCATTTTGGGGAGATGATTTAGCAACATGGACCAAACAAGATAAAAGGTCCTGGTTTGGCTAGGTGAGGACTTTTACCAGATGTGTAGGATCCTGACTGGGACATTTTTAAAGGATAATTGTGGAAGCCAGCTTTGACAAGGACAGTCCAATTTCCAAGATTGTTGTTCAGTGTTGGGAACATTGCTTGAACACAGGTGGGAGTGCTCCTGCTTGGTGGAGGACAGGAAGGTCCTCTTCTGCTGTGTCAGGGCACCAAGGGTTTCATGCTTCCCTCTGAAGCTCTAAATCTTTTGAAACCCTTCAAAAAACGTTCTCTGGTCTCTTGTCCAAGGGTAATCAAAGCTGGAGGAGTTGTTTACATGCTCCTTTTTGGAGCAGTTCACCCCCCTCAGAAATGAAACCACCCTGAGTAACTACAACTGCCCCGTGAGCAAGTCCTGAGCGTGTGTTTGGTGATGAGGAGATACAAAGCTCCCTGTAGGGTTTGTGTGCAAAGTCCAAGCACAGACAAAGAGTTTCCAGAAAATTAATTGCTTGTGTTAATCCTACTAATTCATCTTCAGGTTTTCTTCTTCCCAAACAAACCTGCACTGGCTGAACCCACTTGTAACACAGCCAGTGAATACACAGCTTGTGTTCTAACTCTCATTGAGGAGGGTCCAGTTCCTTCTTTCCCGTTTGTCTTTTTTTTTTTTTTTAAATTATTGTTATTTTATATTTGATTACATCCTATTATATCTGATACTTACCAGAATTAAGCTCTCCTCACTGTAATGAAACCTCAGTGAGCCTGGAGGGCTTTAGCAAAAGTAACCTCGGGCTTGTTTGTCGAGATGGTTTTGCCAAGCCCACACAGCTCTAATTACGTCTTTTCACTGGCCTGGTTTAAACTGTCCCCTCTTTCCAAAGTCTTTTGTGTGTTATTCAGAAATACATTGTTACAACGAACGCAGTATGTTTAGAATAAGTTTAATTGGATTTGGTAGCCAAGCAAGTGTACGTTTTTATTAGAGGTACTGACGGCTTCCAGTGGAGATAATATTTATACAGTGGTCCAGAATTGTTTGCATTTAGGAGAATAAATAAAATGAATAATATCCAAACAAGATAATTAAAATGTCAATTACAAAGTACCTTTAATCTGCTCTGGCTTTTGATTTGCATATTCTTTCCTTTACGTTGAAGACAAAGAAAAATACACTCGATACCAAATTTCCAGCTCTCAAATACATCACTTAATATGATATATTAGCAAATACCTCCCTTTTGCATTGTATTTACAGTAAGATTGCAGAACACCCATATTTGCTTCTTGGGCCATTTTTTGAGTACACAAACATTTTCTGTCTGGCTTGCTCAGATGTTGACTTTCATTTTTGTTAAATCAGTGTTGTGGATGAGGAAAAAAACCTCAAACCAAACCTAAATAACACGCAGAGAAATCCTTCAAGTTGTATGGAGTTCTGGCTGAAGGCTGTGATGGACAGGTAGTTGTGGAAAAATGGCTTTTATTTGCCACTGTATGTGGCAAAATAAATACTGTAGGTATCCATATCTCATTAAAAGAAAAAAAATCAACATTAAACAAAATAACCTGTCCTATTGTTATATCTGTATTGTATATGAGACATCTTACCCTTAAGAAGTGGATTTTGAGAATCTATAGGACTGTTTAAATTTGGTGTTTGGAGCTTGCTGGCAACAAATAAGATGACAGAAGGACATAAGATTTATTAAAACCTTTGTGAACCTGTTGCTTGTTACATACCTGGAGTTTTGTCTTTGTTTCCAACATAGTCAGCACTTATAAAAACGTGTAATCTTGCAATACCTGGCGCTATGTTAGTGTTTTGAACTAGCAAATTCTTTCTTGTGATTCCTAAAAATGGCCATTTTTGAACAGGTTGGACATTTTCTGTCTCCTTATTTTGTTGTTGTTTTGGTAAACCTCATTTTTTCGACTCTTGCCGTGCCTGTTCCATGAGTTAGTTGTCGTCAATAATTATTGCTCTCCATTTTGATCTTCTGTGTGGGTACTTGGCAAAAATCTGTTGGGACTACTCAAGATGAAAGGGTTGCTATGCAAATAGGAAATCTTACTCCCTGGTATTTGTCACCAGTTGCAAAGCACAGATTTGAAATGAGCAGTTGTGTGGCATCCTAAGTAAATAGGGATGCTGGGCTAACACAGCCTGTGGCTCCCCGAGACAAGCGGGAAAAGCAAGTTAAGCTTTTTATTTCTATAATAGTTATTGCTACTCTTGCTTTATTTATTTATTTTTTTTCTCTCTGGCGGGCTTTGTTAAGCAGATCTTTATTCCCAGAGACCGAAATGTACTCCTCTTTCTTTTTCCTTGAAAATTAAAAGCTTCTACCTTAAAGAAGTGAATGATACATTATCTGCTGTCTCTAAATTGAACCCATTTGGAGCTATTTGCATCCTGTAGAAACCTACAGCTGAGTGCTGTGCTCAGAGGTGTAATGACTGGTTGTCACAACACGCTGGAGGTGGCCCCATAACAAAATGATCCCCTGTCAATCCCCTTGCAGGAAATGCTCTGGCAACCTGTAATTCAGCCTCAGTATTAACATCCTGCCTGGGTTTTGTTAAATAGCACTTTCTAGGAAGTAGATCTGCTGAACTTGTGCTTAATAATGTTTTAAGGGGAATATTTGATGGAAGTTTTAGAAAGCTTCACATGGGGTTAACAGTGATTTGTCATTTGTTTCTAATTAAAGGACTTAATCTCTTATCACTAGAACAGCCTATTTTTTTAATACTAAAGGCACAGATGTGAATAGAAACATATTAATGAGATGTCATGCTACACAGTCATTTAGTGTTTTGTTTAACTTAAACATAGCAGAAAATGTGCATCTAAGTAGACACATGTAATGACATTGAGATAGAATTCTAATTCCCTGCATTTGCATAACCTTTAGCAGCTTCCACCTTGCTGTGGTTATCCTGCACCCAAAATTGCTGTTTGTTACAGCAGGGGAAAGGTCTGAAATCACACCATGGCATGGTTTTCCTGTCCGAGGGGCTGCTGTTGGCCTTAAACCAAACATGGGCCTGTTTGATGTTGTTGGTTACTCCTAAGACAAAAAAAATTGTGTCCAGTTTATCAGTCATGGCAGTTCTTGCAAAGTGATGAGGGATAAGGACTGACCTTATCCATAGGTACCAGGCACTCCAGGTACATGACAGCCACTCTAAATATCCAAAAACTAGGAAAAAGCGGCATGAACTAGTCAGAGAATCACAAATCATTGGGGCTGGAAAAACCCTCCAAAGTCATCAAGTCCAACCTGAGACCGAGCCCCACCTTGTCACATCCAGTCATTCTATGGACACTTTCAATTTGCAAGAGTAGATCTTTTCATGTGGGTAGGAAAGGTCCCTCTGTATTAATTTAGTGATTTAAACCATGAATGAAGTTAAACCCACATTTAGGAATATTTGGGTCGCTGTGCCTGTTTCCCTTAGTGCTTTGCTTTGTATTTTCGTAGTGGGACACCACTTATAATGGGTTACATCCCTTCCTTTGTGACAAACTGTTTCTTTTGGCTGGGGTGGTTATGAAAATTAAGGCTGTTCATTCAAAATTCCAAATTTTTCCCTTTCCTCATTTGCATTATAAGTTTTCATTAAAAATGGAAGCAATGACATGCTAAAAACAATCCTGGTTTATATAAAAAGAATTAAGAACAACTGCAGAGCAAAATCAGATTGTTTCAACATGCAGAGTTTTTTCTCAGGTGGCTCTAACCTTTGGCTGTTGCTCACAGTCAAGACCAGCTCAATACTAGAGGACTCCATAAATATTTCCCAGCATTATGAAACATCCATTGAGAGAAGAGGACAGAAACGTGTTGGTTTTATTTAGACAAACAGTGTCCTTTTGTGAAGATGTTCTCTGTTTCTTAATGGAAAAATTGTGATGCAAGTGAGAATATTTCAAATTTTTGCGCTGGCTGTCAAATACAACAGGACTGGATGGCCTTAAAAGTTAATAAAAAAATAATTGAAAATTTGAGTGCTTATGTGCACTAAGAAGGAAAATTTGATTGAGTTTTGGAGATAAGACCTTTGGTGTTCAGTCTTTGGTTTTCTTATTTTAGTCATTCACAGGTTCTGATGTCAAGTGAAACTCGAAGGCTGTACCACCAACTGCCAACAAAATCCAGGGGTTGATTTGGCTTTTGTATTTCACCTGTGCATATTGAGTGCTCAGGAATGTTATGATGGCAGAACACTTTATTATCAGGGATATTTTCATATCTGGCAAGGAAAATGCTGTGCACTTTTAGGATCACAATGACAGGTACACTGGGTTGCATGGGTTTCATATCTAGAAAACAAAAATTTGTGCCAACTCAAATGCAAATTATTGAACCTATTTCTCCTCTTTCCCCCCCAAACCAGCAGAATAAAGCCCAGGCAGGACCAATCTGTACAGATTTACCCCACCCTCTCCATCCAGCCGGAGGTCTGTGTCTGATGGAGAGTCCTGGTCCTTTCAAACGTGCAGAGAAAGTTTCAGCCCAGAGTTTACTCAGCATTCCTGGCCCCCTTTCTGCCCTCTGTAAAAGTTTGAAAAAGGCTCATAAATGGCAAGAAGGCAGTTTGTGTACAGGAAATGTAGCCTGGCAATAAAAGCCTGTTTTGAAGTACACTACATGGTTTCTGAATAAATATTTCTTTAATGCATGTAATTACCGGATCAGCAGAATAAATGTGGTCATGTCCTTGTAATTAATACATTGTCAAAAGTTCATTTAAGTATAATAATTTCACAGCAAAACTGCTGCCTATGTGGCTTGTGCGATAATTTGTTAAATTAAGTGCAATAAATATAAAATTATTGGTGGATATATATATTTTTTAAGTTCTTATTCATTACAACACACTATCTAATACACTTAATGGGATTTTTTGTCATTAAAAGAAAAGCCACTAAAAATAAAAGTGCTGTAATGATGTTTTTTCTTCTTTTTGCTGAAAGAGTTTTCAAGCAGCACCACTTAGTATCGCAGCTGCAATTGGCAAATATTTAGTTAAGAATTGTGTAATCAAGTTGGCGAAGGCTTGACGATCCAGTGAGGAACGCACAGAGAAAGATGCCTGTTTATCCACTGTAGAAAAGCAAAATGTTTATCCCTGGATTTGGTGTCAGACTCTTTCAATTTTACCCAGAGCTGATTACAGGGCTGGGTTAAATGTTACAGCTGTACTGAGGTTTTAGCAATGGGGAGAGTGTTGTTCTTGACTTTCGGAGCCTTTTTGAAATAATTCTTCTGAAAATAGGTGTTCTGATTCTTCAATGCCAACCCCAGAGTGGTGACTTTTGTTTGGTGACTTTTTTTGTGATGTCCAGGGACGCAGAGGCTGTGGAGCAGTGATGTGACCATGGACAGTGGTGGAGACCATGGCCAGGCTACCTAGAAATGTCACTTTGCTCTCAATCAGAGTCTGTGTTAATGAGTGAGAGGTTAAGCATTGGAAGGGGCTGCCCAGGGAGGTGGTGGAGTCCCCATCCCTGGAGATGTCCAAGGAATGTGGCACTCAGTGCTCTGGTCTGGTGACAAGGGGGGGATTGGGCACAGCTTGGACTCCATGGTCTTGGAGGGCTTTTTCATCCTAAACAATTCCATGATTATGTCCTCAGAGCCTGGTCAGAGATTAGTTTCTCAACTGACCGCGTGTATGACAAATTAACGTTAAAAATAGGACTGGGATTCAATTCCCCAGTTTCCAAACCTGTGCTTAGTTAGTGCTCACAAGACCACTTTTTTCCCATATGAGGTAACCCATATAAACTGGAGTTTATAATGTTCCTAGTCAGCCTCTTCAATTTATCGAGGCAGTAGAAACTTCTTATTCTGTTTGTCAAGACAGAAAAGCTGAAGTTTTAATTTTTCACTGAAATTTCCTAAAATTTGCTAAGCTGTTATCCTATCAGAGTTTAGTGTGCAGGTCAGTATTTAACAAATACGGACTAGGAAGGAGTTGGCGTGTTTTTAACTGGAGCTTTTAACAAATCAAACCAACCCAACCCAAACCTGGTTGGATGAGCAGGCTCAGGAGAGGGCAGCAGTTAATGGGTGGGCTGAGGTGTAACCCCAGGATGTCTGTGAGAAGTGATAGAACCTGCAGGGTTCTCTGAGGCTTTATTTGTAAAAACATCTTTATCAGTGACCTGAGGAGGCCATGGGGGGAACTCTTGATATGTTTGCAGAACTTGCTGCATCCCAAGTTTTTATAATGAGGGTGATGAGGCCTGGGCCAGGGTTCCCAGAGAAGCTGTGGCTGCCCCTGGATCCCTGGAGGTGTCCCAGGCCAGGCTGGACGGGGCTTGGAGCAGCCTGGGATAGTGGAAGGTGTCCCTGCCCATGGGAAGAGATGGGTTTTAATGTCCCTTCCAACCTAAACCATTCAATTCCTCTTCCTTATGATCCTGGGCAGTCAGAGCAGGGATGTGGCCAGGATGGTGAAGGCTGTGACCACCTCCCTTTGCTCAGAACTTGGTGTGGGGCAGGAGGATGAGGGACAACCAGCACAACTTGGAAAGGTGGAGTTCCACAACTCAGAAAGGTGGAGTTTCACACTGCACATGAGGAAGGACTTTTTCCCCATGAGGGTGTCAAGCAGGGCAGGAGTTTTTCCAGAGATGCCCTTTCCATCCCTGGAGGTTTGCAGGGCATGAGTGGATCAAGTGCTCAGCAACCAGGCTGGACCCCAGAGCTGACCCTGCTCGGGCAAGGGGTCATGGCAGAGTCCTCCCAAATTTTTCTGTGATCCCATGGATGTGAGGAAATACTGAAAAAAATCCCAATCTCTACATCTGAGCTGCACTTTATTAGCTCTGAGTTACACCCCAGGAGTAAATTACAATATGTAATGAGAATTCCAAACAATCTCTGACGTGTGTCAGCTCCAGCATGGAACCCACGGAATGCTGCATTTCAGTGCTAACAGCTCCATTTGCTCCAGTGAGATAGAAATGTTCCTTGACCTCAAACACAGGTCATGGAGCACGTACGACATCTTGTAATTAAGCTAAATGATTCATTGACAAACACCGTTCAAGTGGTGAGATTTAGATGGTTACAAGAAACCATAAAAAAATGTCGTGATCCTGCAGGGAAATTGGCTCCAATGGGTCTATTTTATATCTTGGCATTGAGATGTTTTATGCAGCAAGAGCAAAGCAATGCTGCTCATAAAGAGTGGAACATTAATTATATACATTTAATTTTATGTAACTTGTGGAAAACATAAGAAAATTCATGTATTGTAAATGTCATCTTTTTTTTTTTCCTGAAGGGATTTTCCATTATTATTTTATGATGATAAAATAAGGTGTTCTGATGTACTCTCAAAATAGTTTTTGTATTTATTTTTACGTATTTCAGTAATATTGAGTCAATAAAGATGATATCAGGAAATCTATGAACTATAATGAATTTTATTTACATTTTTATTATAGCACTAACTTCACATCAGTTCCCTTCAAGTGTACAGTTGAAAAAAAATGTACAAATCATCTCCTTTTAGCAAAACTACCCGAAACATCTCAACCGCTTTTGTAATGAATTTTTTATTGCAGAGTTTGAAAATATTTACATCGAGACAAAATGTTCATCAAATGAAGTCATATTCTGGCAGAATAGGGGAAACGGAGTAATGGAAGGGGAATACTGCATGGTGAGAACTGGTCCTTGCTTCCATAGCCTTCTTCTGGGAAATAATAGTATCTATATGGTGAGATGAATGTCCCTTAGCACAGAGAGAAGTTCCAGAGCTTGTTCTGCAGCAGAGTGTCAGTAGATGAATCTCTTTCTCTTAAAAGTTGTGCTTCAGGTTGGTCATGAGTGTATAAAACTTGGATTGACATTGGTTCATAGAATACGAGAAAAGTTTGGGTTGGAAGAGACCTTCCAACCTCATCCCCTTCCACCCCTGCCATGGGCAGGGACACCTCCCACTATCCCAGGCTGCTCCAAGCCCCTCCAACCTGGCCTTGGACACTGCCAGGAATCCAGGGGCAGCCACAGCTTCTCTGGGCACCCTGTGCCAGGGCCCCCTGACCGTCAGAGGGAAGGATTTCTTCCTAATAATCTAAACATCTTTCAGTTAAAAGCCATTAAATGTTCTCGAAGGGTAGTCTGAAGTCACCCTTGTCGAGATGCTTTAAGAGCTGGGTCCTGTCAGAATGAGCCAACTGTGTCTTCCCGAGTGCTTTTAATGAAATTCCTGATGAAACGAGTGTTTTGTCGCCTGAGAAATTTTGAGGGTGAGTGGACAGCAGTCAATTGGCAGAAAAGTTTTGGGCCTCCATGCTCCAGAGCAATTAATGCAGTGATTGTGTGCTGGAACCTGGGAGGAAGGCAGCATTTCTGGCAGGGAGGACGGGGAGGGCTCGGCCACCTCCAAACCGGTGTCTCTTCATTTGGAAGCGGTGGTGGCACAACGGACGGCGTTTGTTTGAGGCAGCCATCTGGTCAGCACGGGGGTGTAATGCACCACATTGCACCCCCAATAACATTTAAACTGTTTGCAATCTCAATAAACTTTTAACTTTTGAAGCACATGGACAGGGGTCAGCTCCTTGATGCTGTTGGAGGGGAAATCAGATTCACATAGTGGCTGAATAATTCCATTTCCAAAAGCTGCAAAGTCGACAGCCAAAAATAAAAAAGCAGGCCAAGAGCAGCAAAAACTCATGGAAACCTCTGGTAGCTGTTTTCCAATTCTGTTTTATTCATCCTGCCACTACAGCTTGGGGCTGGGCTGATGGATAGGACCTCGGGGAGCTGCAAGGTGTGGAACTCAATAGCCTTTTCTACAGGAGGAGATGGGAGGAGATTTTTGGAAACTTTGGTGTTGGGAGCGTGCAGAATTGTCTCCAACCTGCAGGTACATCAAGTCATAAGCAAATAAATAAACTTTTTTGTTCTTCTTTCTTTTTTTTTTTTTTTCACTTTTGCTGGGCATTTTCCCCTCAGTGGATTTTTTATTGTGAGGGTGGTGAGGCCCTGGCACAGGTGCCCAGAGAAGCTGTGGCTGCCCCTGGATCCCTGGAGTGTCCAAGGCCAGGTTGGACAGGGCTTGGAGCAGCCTGGGATAGTGGGAGGTGTCCCTGCCCATGGCAGGGGGGGAAGGAGATGGATTTTAAGGTCCCTTCCAACACAAACCATTCTGGGATTCTTTGGATGAAGAGATGAAGCATTCCTCGTTCCCTTTCCATTATTGGGAAAGCAACAGAGATGATGGAAGAGCGATTTATTTCACCTGTTGAGTCCTCTCCTTCTCCTCTCCTTTTTCTCTTCTCTCCCATTCCATTCCAATACTGATGTCCACAACTAATTTTAAGTTTTATCTGAGCACATTTCCTGCATCTTTTGGTGTCGTGTGGCTGCTCTGGTCTGGCTGTGACTACCCAGGACAAGGACACCGTGGCTTTATTGTGGACCAGAAAGAAATGAGCGTTCTTTCAGTCATCCATCTAAATCCAGTGCTGGGGAAATCTTGGATCATGTTAATTTTTTCCCAAATCCAAGCCTGAATTCTCTCTCTCTCTCTCTCCTATTGTACCAGGCATCTGCATTGAATGGACATTTTTACAGCTATGTAGTTACGTAGTAGGAGCACTGGGTTTCACACACTGTGCCACTACGCAAGGTAACAACAAAGAGTTGCTCTCTTCTCATCCATATCATGCTTTTGTCTGAATATTCCAGTGTCACTTTTAGGACAGAGCCCCATTAATATAATATGCCAGCTACTTCTGTCGAGGCATTGATATATGTCATTAGCACAATGGAAATAAATTCAAATTCATACGTTGCATGTCACACACTGAGTTTTATCTTGACCTCCTAAGGTGAGAGACAGATGTTTTCCATTGGCAATGCTTTGGTTATTTGTTTATACTTGTCAAATGCACATCTGAAACCCACCTATATAAAACTGGAATATGGGCTGCATTTTAAGTGAAACCGGGGAAAAATATGCAGACTTTGAGAGATGAGGGGGGGAAAAAACCTGCAGCAAGCACCAGGATATGGGAGTGAATAAGCATAATAGATCAGAATAAGGCCCTAAATCAATTTTATTTTCACAGTTCTAGCATCATAAAAAGTGGGTGGCAGTAAACCAATTATTATGCAACTTAATGAACTAATTAGGAAAATCAGAGCAATAATGGTACTGGTACTGACTGATCTGAATATAAAAAGTAGAATTAAGTTCTCAGTATTGAATTTTTCGATACAAAGGATTGTATAATAACTTTTAAAGCATTTTGAGTTCGGGAAGAGGGAGACTGCATCTGTAGTTGCTGTGGGTACCCAAATGATCACAGCACTGAACTCTTGGGGTATGTTCACTCCTGTACAGCTTTAAAAACAAAAAACAAGTGAGGAACAGGTCATTAAAAGCTCTGTTTGCATTTATGTGCCCCTAAATGCTGTTGAAACTCTGGTGTCTGTTGTCAGGAGGCTCTTAAATACCTTGAGCTCAGGGCTGGGTGGCTCAAACCCTGTGCACTGGGATTGCTGAATGAACCCAAGCCCTGGTTTAAGCTTTCACAGGAGTGGGATTTGCACCAAACCGAGTGCACAGGAGCAGAAGAAAATAATCACAAAAGCACAGCTTCTCTCCCTTAATGTTGGTGTTGTTAGCACATGCTATGCTTTAAAGTGTTTAAACCCTCACACGATATTGCTCGTGTTGACAGGAGTTATAAATGTGTTGGTATCAGAGCAGTATTTCTCATTATACCACTGAGATTATGTACGAGTGTTTCAAGAGACTCAATAGTTTGTTGATTTTCTTTCTTTGCACCATTTCTGACTGTACATATTTGATAATATGATGTGTGATTATGGGCCTAAACCTTTTCTCTTTAACATCAGCGACAAGGTTCCTTTTGCCTTCAGTGCCGAAATTGAAGTGAACCCTCATAAATCCCTCCATAATTTCCTTGCTGTTGTGAAAAGTGCTGTAGTGTTTTCACTGATTTATAACCTATCTTTTTTATCATAAAATTATAGCATAGGGGTTCTTTGCTGGTTTTCTTATAATTCCATGTCTGCCTTATCCATGTTTGGCAAATTTAGCAGCTGTTCTATTTGTAGATTGGACCATGTTGATTTTTTTAATGGTCTTTATGGTATTTGGATATGGGATTTTTTCCTGGAAGGAGCTGTCTGGGCCACGAGTGTTTCATCCCAAAGGAAAGGTGAAAGTGCTTTCCCAAATATTTTCATGGATAAACACAAGTAAGAAGAGAAATGATTTCTGTGTTCCGTGATCAAAACAATCGATGTGAAGAGTTTTGTTTATTTTCCTGGTCAAAAAGCCACTGTCAGAGTCTATTTAAAACAAATGGGGAGATAGGAGGGGCAAATGGCCTTAAAGCAAGGGTATCACATCCAATACTTTTTAAAAAAGAGAAGGAACCCAGGCCAGCACGTTAAAAATGAGCATTTCCAATACAATTTGTCACCCATGCATAAATCTTGCTGACATTTTCAGTCACTTTAATAGCCTTCCCATTTTATAAATCAGTATGAACTTGCACAGTTGCAAAAAGTGTGTATTTTGAACATCTCATTTGCATACTTTACCAAAAGCCAATGAGGCAGTGGAAGCAACACTGGTGATCATAATAAGTGTTTGGGAAAAGGCAGAAAGATCACTAATGGTTTGCCTTTAGGGATTTCTGTACTCCATAGGGGACGAAAATGAGAAATATTTTTCAAACAGCAGGGGTAAAGGTTTTAAAACTAGAAACACATGGAGTGATAAAAATGTTAGTGCCACAGGGCGCATAGCAGGAAAAATTTACAATGTAAAAACTGTAATTTCAGCATTAGGAAGTAATAATCGTGTTTCATCATTGTTATTAAAGCATGACCCTTAAAGTCACATAAATTAGATATAACTTTCTAGAGAAGTGTATTAATCTTCAATGGAAAATATTAGGAAAGTTTATTATCATATGAAGATCAGAAGAAACTGGGTTTTATTAAAAAAAATGAAGTTAAACTTGGTGGGGTTTTTAATTAATTAATTTATTTTTTTAATAAATCTCCAGCATTTTGAACCAGCAGACAGGCTTGTGTTTACTCAATGCAAAGTGCAGCGGCCAGCTTTGCCCTGAAAACCAACAGCAGTTGCATGAGAGGAAGCACAACCAACAATTAAATAATGAACTGAGGAAATCCAGGGAGCTCTGTGTATGGGCATAAATGGTTTATGTTTGGGTTGACAGAGTCATCTTGGTGTGGATGCCAAATGCATCCAAATGATTGATGAAGAACGGTGTAGTTGTTGGAAAAAAAATAAAGGTACCACAAGAATATCCACTGGGAGTCTTGAAATGGGACCATTTATCCAAGGAGGGTGATTCGTGTAATTAGTGACTGAGGGAGTTCCCATCCCGCCTAGAAAGTGCAATTTTGTGGGGGCCTCAGGATTTCTTGTCAGTGCTGTTCAACAGGGGCACTTCACCTGCAAGAACTTTTGGGTAAACCTGTATTTCCAGAAATCTGACACCATCCCTGAGTGGGTGTGAGCTCCCTTTCTCCTACCCTGGGCTGTGAAAACCCTGGTGCAATATGGTGGGCGTGGAGCTGCTGGACTTGGTGGACCACTGGAGTGGATTCATCCGGGATAAATACAATTTCTGGCTTTCCTGGCTCCGCAATCCCAAAGTGTTTCCTGGAGTGAAGTGCTCTGGGTATGGATTCAGCACTTTCTGCTGAGCTCCTCCGGAGCTGCCCAAGTTATAACCACAATATTTTTATAGTTTTGTCTTGAAATTTCTCTATTTCAGTTTGAAAAACTAACTGCTAGCATTGATAGACTGGGTGAGCTTTTAATTAAAATTTAATTTTAATAAGGAATGGAACAGGTCTATGTTATTGATAAAGACTTTTGACTTCCTGCATGGCAAAGAGACAAACACCAGCCTGTTGGGTTTGGGATACAGGACGTGTCCTGTGTCAGAGCACCAAGGATGTGTGCTTCCAGAGCAGGATTCAGGCAATTCACTGCTCAGTCATTAGAGAGAAATCATTAATAACAGAATAGGAGAGGAAAGGTCCCTTTACATCCCTCAAATTCAGTGCCCTCGGTGTTAGGACCCAAACCTTGATTTCCTCTTGTTCTGTGTTTCCTTTTTCCTTATCCCCATTGTTCACCTGCAAGAGGGAGATGTCCAATTTGGAAGAGCAGACAACCCCTTCTCAGCGTAATCTGCAGCTTGATTTGTGGGCAGTCACTCTCCAGAGAAGAATAAAATCTTCCCCAAGTGCTCCAAACACAGAAACGTTATGCATAAGGAGGGTATCATTATTATCTCTCCTTCCAGCTGTGTTCTGATGTGAAAATGGCTGTAGCTGTTGTTTTTTCTGTCCCTTCCTGCCAGTCCCTCAGGCAGTTTATGATGCTCATGCACAGCCAAAGATTAGACATCGTGCTTCTCTCTGCAGTTGGAACTAACAAGACAAACTTGCCCAAATGGGAATAATTTTTTTTTTTTCTCCAGGATGCTTTTCCTGTTTGCATGAGAAAAGATCGGAAGATTTCCATCAGTGTCAGAAACTGTCATTTTCCAAAGCAGAAAATGTTAATTTTTTTCATTTTGTAAAAAATTACCTGCTCTCTGATACCAAAAGTTTATTT
This sequence comes from Edolisoma coerulescens, assembly GCA_013397115.1. Lineage (NCBI taxonomy): Eukaryota > Metazoa > Chordata > Aves > Passeriformes > Campephagidae > Edolisoma > Edolisoma coerulescens. The sequence goes on along the minus strand of VWZW01006445.1, from coordinate 162,920 downwards.
TATGTGTCAATGTGTTGTAAACACCTGCAACTGCAATGGCACAGATGGAAAGAGGCTCCTTCCTTTTCTCAGTGAAAAGGGAAATATTCCAGATCTTTATCTGGACTTCTCCCTCTGCAGTTGCAACGTCATTAGTCGCAGTCTGCTTCTATCATACTGATCTGTAGAACAGAACTTAAATCATAATAAAAAAATCCTTGTATTTGATAGATTTATGTATTTATTTTTAGAATTCCAGGATAAACTGCTGGCACAGAGTCCAGTGATGAACTGCAGTGATTTCAAGAATTTTTAATTACATATTTTAACATTCTATCCGTGGATGGGAATAAAATGGGGCTCAACTTTGGAGATCAGGAGTGTTTTTACACTTCCTAAATAAAAACTGCATCACTCAGACTGCAAAAGAGTTGTACAGTTGACACATGAAGTGTTTCTAATACAAAGTTCACTGTGGTTCTGTACATTTTGGAGCTTGGCCCAAGGAAATTTCAATCTTTTCCTCTGGGAATTGAGTAACTTCTCAAAAAACTTTGATTGCATTAAGTCAGATGTTAATTGGGTAAAAATTCATATATTTGCTTGTATCTGTTTAGTTTATTTACTGTATATAAAACCTATAATCTGGACTTTGTGGTCTAACAGTTGTGTTTTTCAGGAACTGAAACTTCTAAGGTCAAGTCTAATATTTACAACTTGAATAATTTGAGGTGGTACCATTTAGAAATTAGCAGAAAATTGGGAGAAGTATGGTATAGCTACAGGAGCAGCTGCAGCAAATATAAGTTGGAGTGCAATAAAAGGAGGGCAGGCTGGAAGAAAATTAGAGGAGATTATCAAAGATCAGAATTAAAACTTCTTTTATGCAATATTTTAATGAATGATCTTTCCAAAAACAAACAAACAAAAAATTGATTTTGTTTTTTTTTTCACATGCAAAGTTTTAAAACATCACCAGCTCAAATTTGAAATATACAGGAATAAGCAGACCATGCTGAACCAGTTTATATGAGATTAAAATTAGCACTGTTGAAATTTAGCTGCTAGTGGAAGAAATTTCCGAGGAGCTAGAATTTCTCAGCACAGAACAACAGAAGGGAAAAAAGGATTTGATTGCACCAGGGTGTTAACAAATGATTGAGATCTACCAATACAAAACTATTATGGAAAAGATTAGAAACGAGCAGAGATATTTCCAGAAGGAAAGATAATATAATTCTACAAGGCTTTTGTGATTTATTTTTCTCTCTCTAACAGCATTGTTGTTTAATTTTCTTGTAATTTCTTTCTTCTTTCCCCGGGTTCTGTGGGATCAGTTTCCCTTATTGCATCCATTCTTTGGCATGAATTTACTGTAAGTACACTCAGAGTGATTATAGCTTATGACATATGTAACTTTACAGGTCCTAAAAATAAAATTAGGGATCTGAAATAACCCCTCCAATCCAAGAGGAGTTATGCAAAGCCAGAGCTCTTACTCCAAGTGGAAACATGGATTTCTGGATTTCTCAGGAATGTCAGGCAAATATCTCAATGTCAGAGACATGTCCTGATTTTCCCTGGAAAAAAACAGATCAAATTTCTGCCTTTCTTTTCCCTCTGGCTCCTGGAGCTGAGGGTTTGGAGCTGTAACATCATGTGAGCTATTCCAGGGAAAGCTCCTGATAACAGCTGGGGGCATCCTCCAGTGAAGGACCTCTGAAAGGGAATTTTTCCTGCTGAGGCAGAAGATTTACACCGAGGAGATCCTGACCAGCATCTCCTGGGCAGTGAGGCAGCAGGAGAAGTGTCTGTCATTGGCTTGGCCTGAGAGAATTCAGGAGTGCTGAGAGATCCTGGGCTGCAGGTCAGACCCTGATCCCCAGGGATGCTTTGTCAGAGGGCACTCACAGGCAGAAAGAAATAATCAAATTCAGTCTTTTTAAAATACTTCTGACCCCTTCTAAAAAACACCAAAGCAAATCAACCCCCCCCAAACCCCATCAAATAGGCTGAAATGAGTTCTCAAGTGAAATCCTCTAATTTAGATTTGTTTTCTCACTTTTTCTCCATAAAGTCTGTTAATTTCTTGGTAAACTCTCTTCAAATAAGTCACAGTAATCTTGTTTTTCCCAAGGTCAGGCAATCAGTCAGTAGTGGGCAGTCAACATCCATGGAAAACCCTACAATAATAACATTCATCCCATAAATAACAAACTGGTTCGTATGCCTGATAGAAGGAAATAAATTTTGAGAGTGATTTCAGTATCAAGTGATTGAGCTGTTTATTGAATAAACCAGAAGTGAAACACATTATTAAAAGTTATGAAAAAATAACTGTAGAATGCCAGTCAAAACATGGTATTTTGCCATGCTACTTAAATTCAGCAGCCTTTTCCCCATGAAATGTATTTTCCCTGTGAGTTTTTAAGTAAATATTTTCCTGGGAAATTATGAAGTGTATATTGCTCAGGAAAATCCAGTCTTGAATAAAATGCTTTTGGCTACACAATTTTTTTGGTGAGTGTTAGAAAGGGCGTGGTAATAGTCCCCACTGCCCCTAAAATATACAAATGGTTTGGATTTTGCCTAATTACCAGTTTTCACCATTTTGATAATGAAGCAGAGAAATATTTTTCAATTGTACTTTGATCTGATACAAAATTTGCACCTATCAAATTTAAAACTCTGGGCTTCACACAAGCCATGAGAAACATCCACGGAGGAGCTACTCTGGGACTCAGTGAGGATGAATTACATTGAGGGTATTCTATAGCTGGAGGTAGAGAAATGTGGTTGCAATCATGATCAAATTTGTGGCTGTGCAAAACACGTGCAGCTGGGAAGGAAATACAATGGTCAAGCTCAGCTGAAATATTCACAGGTTGAATTCTGTTCTGCTCTGCGATGGTTTGACCCAGTGTCACCAGCTTCAAGCATTGTCCAGTAGGAAAACAACTTCTGGTAAATGTTGGCTCTATTTTCAGCCTGCTAAACAAGCAATGAACCAGTTATTGGTCTTTTTTTTCCCTACAGTTTTTAGGTAAATGACTCATATTCCATCAAAATTATGATCTACTGACAGTTAAAATCACTCATTCGGATTAATGTCCTGAGTCAAACCCCATATTTTTGGCAAAATATGGCTGGAAATATTAGAATATCACATTCCAGGTGTATCAATCACCCCTCATGCTGGTGGTGTGAATCTCAGTACAGCTTTGAGGAGGAAGATACTTTCATGTGCAGAGAATATGGTATCTCTAACAGCACAATTAACTTTTGCAAAACTCCAGGCTGATTTTCTGCAGCATCAGGTTTGTAGGTCTCAGCCGTTTCGACATCATGCACCACCTTCTGCTGAACTGAAGAATAACCTCTTAGAAAAATAGTGTTAAATTGGATTTAAAGGCCTGAAATGAAGGTGATGCATACGAATTTTTCCTGTGATTAATTATTAGAGAACTGTGTTGTGTTTCTGCTGTGGATTTGAGTGTATTTCTCTTTACCAATGTTTGCAGCAATTTATAGCATTTCTATAATAGTGGCTTGACTTTTCAATTTTTCTTCTGTTTTGGCACAGTTTAACCTTTGCAGGAGATAACTAAGAAGGATTTATTTTAGTAAGTCACTTCCTGCGAGAAAAGATCTTCAAAAAATTTCAGAAACACCTTTTTAAACCTTTCCCAGGTTTGTGACCTCAGAGTGGTAAATAGAGGGACAGAGGAGGACACGTTTTCCTGCCTGATGCGTCTGAAGACGGAATAATGACGGATGTGAACTACCTGTGCAGCAAGGTGAGACCTGGGCCAGACAAAAATGCAAGAGAAGGTTTTGGCAGCATAAAAATGTTTAATTTGAGCTCTGATGTCATCTCAGCGCCCAGATACTGCTTTTTTTGTGCACTGGAAGTTGCAATATGCAGACTGCAGCCTTTTGTGGTCTGAGCTCGAAGTACCAAGAACCAGGATGGCTGCAGAGTGCAGATCCCATTGGCTACTCCAGAGTGGACTTTGGAGTATGGGCAGAGTGGTAAAGGTGGAAATTCAGGTGGGGGGAAGCTTATTAATCAGGAGCAGAGTGATACCAGTGAGGCAAGTGCTTGGGGAAGGAGCAAGGAGCCCGTGCTGGGACAGCCAGCGGCCGGTGTCCGGCTCTCCCCGTGGGGCTGGGATTGGGAAGGCGCGGCGTGGACACCCCGAGAGCAGCACCAGCCCTGCAGAAGGAGTGTCCTGCTGGAGGGGGACGAACAGAGCGAGAGCAGCTGTGGCTGCTGGCACATCCAGCCGCCCAGCGCTGCCCACCCTCGCAGATGAGGCTGGCACCAGACTGCAGGAACGGGGCCGGGGTGATGCTAACGAGGCTGAATTGATCTGCATACATTACAGAGCAGCACCACGGCGCTTGCATAATCACAGCGCTGGAAAGTGGGTCCAGGGGAACACCTTGACTTCCCCAGGAAATGAGGAGGCAGCTGCGAGTGGGTTTTTGGCAGAAAAGTGCTCCTGCTTCTGAGAATTGTCAGCCCGGCGTTGTTCGCGCTGCTCGTGGTCTGGGCTCGNGGATGTAGCCTTTGGCTCCCCAGGGTGTGCTTTTGAAGGCCTTTCAAATAAATACCTGCCTTTATTCCCTTACTCCTGTCAGTCTCTGGTTTTAGGTAGCCACCACAAGATTTAGGGCTCTGTCTTATGGACCTGGAAGGAAACTCCTGCCTAAAAAATTGTGTTACAACACCAACGCTATAAATGTGTTATGGAAAACCTGCTTTGAAGGAATAGAGAAAAATGTGGAGCATTTATTTTGTAAATGGGAATTTATCTCTCTCTTTCTCCCTGATATAAAATGAGATTGCTGTTCAAGAAGAGTTTTATAGATTTAAAATATGTCTCTCATGAACATATGAATAGTCTCTGGAGGCATTTGGCCAGTACTTTGAGTGGCAATGTTGAAGTGGCAGAAAGTTTAAAGGACAAAGGAAATGGAGAAAAATGAAAAAGAAAGAAAAATAAATGTGGGAAAATTAAAAAGAAAACAGAAGCAGAAAGAGACAAGGAAATCTCTCGGCCCTTTTTTACAATAAAGTACAAACCATAATCAGGACTTGCTGATAAGCTGCAAACTTCTGTATTCTGCATTTCCTGAGGCAACCACAGTTGTCCTCTGTAAGGATTGTTTCAGCAGACGCTGTGTTTGGGGAGGGAGAGCAGCACATTTCAGCAATCCCCGGAACTGCAAGCTCAGTCTTGCACTTGGTGAAGTGCATAATGTGAAGTGATGCCTTTGGAGAAAGTGGCCTGTAATGCGAGAAGACAAATCACTGATTTGGAATTGATATGTTCCCCGTACTTGATATGCTCATTTGTATGCAAGGAATTTATTTGATCCCAAATTCAGGAATTTAACCAAACAGGCAGATAATTATATGGTCATCAAGTGAAGAAATGAGTAAAAAAACCCCATCAGGATCCCTGTTGCAGAAAACAAGTCTGTAAATTAGGGAACAAGTGACAAATCCCGAAAAGGGAAGGAATATCCTAAATAAGGTCCTGTTCCAGGTATGCAACTCGTGTGACATTAAGGCTGTGCTTGTACAAGGAGAAGTGAGGAAATTGGAACTGGAGAGAGACAAGTCAGCATTAATGCTGAACCTTGCCCTCCTAATTTCTGAAATGAATTTATTTTTATTTTTCCATGCTCCCTATGCATAGGCCAATGTAAATCACAGAGCGTTATTAACACAAACAATGTTAAGGCATTGAAATATAGAGAGCTTAGATTTTATTTGGTTTTCAGCTCTGACTGAACAAAAACAATGTACAGCTCCCTCCTCTCTCACACACATTTGTTAGGCTGGTGTGTTTTGATTTTTAGTGTGAATTCCTTTTTATTTTATGTTTTAATTATTAATTATATAGTTAATATATTTCTATTGATAGTCAACATACAGTTTAATTTATAGCTATAAAATGTACACTATTTTAAAAGGGAGATATAAAAAATTACCAAAAAATTCCAAGCTCACACATATCTTCTTTGGGTTTTTGAATAATGTGTGTTGGCTACTTTGAACTGTCAGGAAGAATTTTAAAGTATTTCAGCTAAGCAGGAATCTCAGGATCAGGAACAATCTGTAGGATTTGGATCCAAAAGGACTTAGGTGATAGTGATTTCTATTTATTTTACTTTTTCTTTCTTTTCTTTTCTTTTCTTTTTTTTTTTTTTTTGTGAGACATTTATTGTAAAGTGTTAATTTTTTATAGATACTTCAAAATTGACTAAATATTGCCTGTATATTTAAAAACTATAAACATGTCTTATGATTAGCATTTCGCAGTGTGTGATACACAAACAACGTCCAGGATCCTGCTCAAAACTGTGAGGAAACATATTTTACATGAGTACTAGTTATTAATAGTGAGTAGAAAGGGGCTGTGCATGTAGTATATAAAATTATAAATATAGAAAATATAGAAAGAATTTATACTTGAAAGAACTGACTGGATCAAACCCTTGTATTTTGAGATAATCTGTTGTCATAAAAGCTGTAAAAATGAGTACAAATATTATCTTTTTCAAACATAGATAATTTTAATTTCCATCATTTTAAATCTAGAAAATCCATCAGATTTTTGGCAAAGCTGACCTATTGAAAAGTTTATCGTTGGGTTTTTGAAAATACATTTAAGGCACAGGTAAATGAATTTTCTTTTAAATTTTTACCTCTTTTTTTGACACTGGAACTGAAAGAATGAGAATTTCATGCCCTGAAAAAAGAGAATTGCCCACTGAGTCTGATGGTAACATCTCTAAAATCTGTGGGAAACTTTAGTGCCCAGAAATTTAACCAAAGAGATGAGGACTTGGAGTGTCCCTTTCTCTACATAAATTCATTTTAAGCACAAGAGAGACGCAGTGTGACTCAGATCATTAAATAGGAATGTTTGGAACAGCCCACAAAGTGCATTTCACTCAGGTTATTATTTTTTTCCCCTAAATATGAGGATGCATTAAGATAATTGCAATAGAGTAATTAGACTTTCTCCTAAAAATGACTTGTCTACAAGTGGTTTAATAGATTAAGGATTTTAAAGGGGTTGGAGAGAACCAGTTGCAGTAATCAGAGAAGAAAAAGTGCTGAAGGTATCATGAAGGCTCATAATTAAACTGAAGCTTACAGCTCAATTAAACTTCAGCATCATTATGCATAAACCATCAGTGGGCGTCAAGAGTCCAATAAAAAGAGATGGGGTCCATGTGGAACAGCTAAAAGGTAAGGCAGGATGTGGATTGGTCCAAAAGTTCCAGATAAAGTAATGGAAAACTGAAATTGACTAAAGTGACTAAAATTGGAGTTGAAGTTTTCAGGTCCTTCTTTCAGTTAAGAGTCCTGTGTTAACTTTTGTAAACCTGCAGCAGTCAAATAATCAAAATATTGTGGAATTCCTAGCGGTGTAACAGTGCTAGGAACAGCACATCAGTCAAAATTGGTGTGCCATAAACTATTTGGCAAAAGAAATTTGTAGCAAAAAGAAAATACCATAAGAAAAAAATTTTCCCAGGAAAGCAGATTTCGGTGCTTTTCTCTGAAAAATATCATTGCAATTTTAACTAAAAAATTAAGAACACATTGACTGTGTAATCTGTGTTTCTGTAATGGGAAATTTAAGATGGTGAGTGCTGGGAGAAGGTCTGTGGGAATATGAGGCTGCAGAGTATCACAGGAAGAATGAAGAGGTCCTGGCATGAAAGGTTTTACACAGATCCTATAAGATTCACAGGTATTATTAAGCTATTGTATTAAGATGTTCTTGCCCTTTTTATTTGCAGCTCTGTATGATTTAATATTCTTCTTTCCTCTGTGCTGCCCTCTGGAATGGTACCTGCAGGGAATCTCCCGGCTCCCCTTGGAGAAATATGATATTAGGAAGAAAATGTAATTATTTAACACAGAGGAGAAAGGAAAATCTCTAAGTGAGAGGCTTGGAATTCCAAGTGACAGCGCATTTCAGATCCAAGTTCTTCCCTTACAAATACAATAATTGTAAAATTCCCATTGTCTTCCTAGGGAGAACTTTGTGGATTTTATTGGAGATTATTTGTGCAAAGGCTTTTAGTCAGGGGTTAAATTATTACTTAATACCAGTTTTAAAGAAGTTTTGTCTGGAAGAGTTTCTGGGTGCCAGATGGAGCATGTGAGGCAAAGTGAGTGACACTAAAAACTGCAGAAGACCTGCCGTGGTTCAGGTTTGGATCTGAATGTGGCTCTCCTGCATCCTGACTGAATGTCCCAGTTTTGGAATGTTCCTTTGGGGATTCTCTTCTCAGGAGCAGAGAAGGAGGAGAATTCAGCTGACAGCTCAGAACTCCAAGCAATAATCCAGTCAGAGGGGTGGGATCTCACAGAATCCCAGATCTGAGCAATTGTTTGACCAAGTCCTAATTAGTGACTGTGTCTTTGACCATGTCTTAATTTTATTTGTGTTTTTAGTGAAGTTAAGATGTTCCAGTGTTAATTGAAAAGGGTCTATCAGGCCATGTGGAAATATCCTCCTAATTTAGAGCTCCAGTGTGGGTTAACTGGGCACTGATGGCTCTGCAGTGTGTGCCCACATCCCTCCTCTGTGCTAAATGTGAATTTAGCCTAACTCACAAAGAGTGCAGGATAAACCAATTTAAATTTGTCCTGCCTGGTTAGTTCCTGTAAGGCAAATTGGTGCTCTTTGACAGTATTTAGATTTTATTGTGAAATCAACAGTTAAGTGTGCATTGTACATTAGCCCAAAGAGCGTGTTTGCTCCTGCTCAGGACCTTAAGTATTATTTTTGTTATTATACTTGTTAGAGCATTGTTGTATTACACTAAATAACATTAGCTAAAATTATAATTACAATCATTATGTTCTTATTGTATTAGCTGCTATATTGTGATAATATGATCACAATATTACAGCATTATCGGTGATGGCGGTGGTGATAAACAGGCAATTCTGTAAATTCTTTGCTCAGCTGAAGCCATGGCAGGAGCATGATGGGATAAAGGCTTTAATGTTTGCCCTGACATCAGCTGAAGGAGTAAAGATCTAAAATTTGTGACTCAAAGCCAACCCTTAGAAATTTAGATGCACAGGAAAACACATCTGAACTTCCTGAAGGAAGGGCTTTTCTTTTAGGGGGCCCCTTAGAAAACAAAGGCTGAGGTGCCCAGAGCATCGCCCCGAGGCAATTCACTGGTGTTAAACTTACTCACCATTTTGTTTAGGTCACTTTTCACCTTTTGTTTTGCAATTTTTTTGAGTAAAGAGAAAACCCCAAGAGAAAACACCGTAAAAGCTGCAGAGGGGCACGAAATTCAACGTCTTGATACAAACCCACAAGTCCAACAAAACAGTTTTAAGTGCCCACACAGACAAATATTTTGAGCTTGACATGTTTTATTTCTAAATTAAAAAATAATCAGGACATTAAATATATGAAAGAATTTTGTTTCACAAAACAGGTGAATTTGTGAATCCCATCATGTGTCCCTTCCTGAGTTGTTCAGTGTGATAACAAATGTTCAGACCATAATAATTCAGTGGCCCAAGCGAATGAGCAAGGAATGAGGAGAACAATATTTCATCTTGAAGCTTTTTTTACTCTTTCCCAGAAGATGCTGTTAGCAGCGTGCAAAAAAATTGTATTATACCAAAATTGTATAAAAATAAATTCCCTCCCCCCAAGCCAATAGGTATTGTTTTACAGCTGGGAGACAGAAAACATATTGGTTGAAAACATTACAATATTTAAAAACCACATGGAGTTGTAAAAATTGGAATGAGTCCTCTAAATCTTCTATAAAATGGTTAATCAGTTGATCCTTAACAACTGCTATGTACAGTACAGAGAGCTTATAACTCACAAATGCAGGTTCAAACAGTGTTCCCCAAGGATGGGGAGAACAGATTGAAACACTGAAAAGAAAGGGGAAGGAGATAGAAAGAAAGAAATAATTAAATAAAAAAGGCAAATTCTTCATTGGCGCTTTTTTTTTTTTATTTTGTGTTTTCCCAACTATTGTTTTCTTAACCCTGAAAAATAATTTATACTCCCTCACTCTGGATGGAATAATCAGTTCAATATATTTTTGAATACTAATTATTTAACTTACTTGCTACTTTTTCCATCTCTTCTAAGAAATCAGCTATATTTAGCAAAATTTAAAGCCAAAGGCTTGCTCGCAGTACAAGAAAGCGAAGATACATTTTTTTTTCTTTTTAATGACAGTCTAACAATAGTCCCACAACTCACCAGTGCATTCCAAAAATTTCATGCTGTCATCATAAAAATCTGACTGTAGCAGAATCTGTCTGGCACTAGACAGAGCCCTAATGACCCTAAACTCACATACGATCCCTGGTGATCAGAAGAAGAAAAATACGGTAAAAATAGAGAAATATGTAAACTGCTTAAGTGACAGAAAAATATCCTCTGGAGAATGTCATTCATTTTTTTTCCTGTCTTTCACAACTGTCAGAGGTACCAGGTCTCTGAACTTGTCTTTTGTGTTGGTTAACATGAAGCTTTGGAGAATTTTCCAGTCACTTGGAAAGTAAAATTAGTGATGAAGTGGGGTCGTTCCCCCATTCCTACAGTTCCAGTAGCACATTCCCACTATTTCAGCAGGAAGCCCAGCGCAATCCTCTCCGCTTTTACAAACGTTGGGAGTGTCGAATTTCTCTCGCCACACTTCTGTTTCCAAGGGTTCATTTAACAACAAATTATGTTACAACACAAACCAATAAACAAGGTTTTACTTGGACATAGAAATCATGGAATAACACATGCATTTAAAAAAATGGAAGTATTTTGTATGTGCTTTTCCCCTTTTTTTGCCTGTTGTAAAAAAGAGCTCGATTTTAATTCTGATTGATTTCTGACATTGCTATAAAATAAGCAGGGAGGAATTTATAGGATTCTTTGAAAGTTCAAAAGCATTCCAGAGAAATTATGCTAAAGGAACAAAGCATTTCATGGAGTTGGATACATTTTTGCCATATTGTGTCACATTTGATGTTTTTACCTCCAGCTTTTGAAATCAGCCTGATAGTAGAGGCTTCCTTCTGTCTCTCTCGACTGTAGAGATAAGACTGAAAATATGAATCATAAATGCGCTGACCCCAAAAGAAAAGAGAAATATCAGTGTAGAGTTGCTTTGAATAAATTACAGGCACTTTAAAGCCATTTGGTGTTTAATTCATTATGGTTTTTACTGTTAGCAGTTAGCAGGAGCCTTTCTGTGCTCTGTTGTGTTTAGCTCTGCTACCATAATGTGTTTTACACGTTTTCATGAACCCACTGATTTCCCTGTGATTGGGTCTTGCTCTGGTTTTTGGGTTGGGCTCTGAGTACCATGAGCAGGATTTGTTTTCAGATCCTCCTTTTCCTCTCATGGGAATTCTCGAGGGAACATTTGGCTTTTATAGAGCTCTTTTGAGGTGGACAAAGTCAAACTTCCTTACAAATGGCATAGGTTGTTATATGATCAATAAGAGAATCCTGGAATGATTTGGTTGAGAGGGAACTTAAAACTCATCCAGTTTCACCCCCTGCCTTGGTTGCTCCAAGCTTTGTCCCACCTGGCCTTGGACACTTCCGGGGATGGGGCAGCCACAGCTTCTCTGGGAAACTGCTGCCATGGCCTCACCACCCTCACAGGGAAGAATTTTTTCCCAATATCCAATCTAAACTTACTCTCTTCCAGTTTAATAGGTAATTTTCTATTACTAGAAGTTTATAAAAGAGAAAAACCCATAGGACCAAAGATCTAAGTTCAGGCATGCAAAGATCCTGCATTTGGAGGGGAGGGGAAAAGTCCCTCATCCGAAGGAAGTTCTGTCCCTTAAGGCTTGGAAATAACAATATTGGGGATTTTATCTCTGTGTGAGCAGCAGCTGGACAAGAGTCTGTTAGGAAAAGGCATCATTTTAGTTGCTGATTCATCAGAAATTTTGCTATCTTCTTCTCCTAGCAGAGAAGGTGCAAGTGGCCGAATTGTTGTCTCAATACAGCCCCAAGCTCTATTTCAGCCTGGAAGGGGTGTTCCCAGCAAGAAGTGATTTGTTTCCATATAAATGGATATCTCAGCATACCAGGGGCTTGGAGAATGAGGAATTCTGATATATAAAAACCTAATTGAAGTTGTCAGAAATCCCTGGAAGTGTCCAAGGCCAGGTTGGATGGGGCTTGGAGAAGCCTGGTCTAGAGGAAGGTGTCCCTGCGCGTGGCAGGAGTGAGATGGGCTTTAAGTTCTTTTCCAACCCAAACCATTCTGGGATCCTGTGAAATGCTGCACTCCCAGCGTGCTGAGGCTCACGTCAGCATCGGTGACCCCACTCCCTCCTGCTCCAACCGTGCACATCCTCATGTTTAGTTGGAGGTTTATAGGCCTTTGTCCACATCCCTGTAGTATTTAATACCTTGCAAATCTTAACAGATCAAACTCCCCGACATCCTGAGAGGCACTTTCAGGAAAGCTTCATCTAAATACTTTAATCTCTCTTCTTGCAGTAGAACTTTCACTTCCCTTGCACACATCCTTTATGTTTGTTGAACTTGTATTTATGGGTCTAAGTTTTCCAAAACCCAAACAAAACAGTAATTTATCTGCTTTATTTCTTCAAAATGGCGTTCTTAAAGTACATCTTGCAGATAGATTATCTGTCCCTCACAGCAAAGCCTCACTATGGGAGTCTAATAATTGCTCTTTTTCTAATTTCACTAAATGAGTTATAATTATTTTACGTCTGTTTTATGGTTACGGAATAGTATTAACCTAAGCTCTAATTATAATATAGCTCTCAAAGAAATGTATGGACACTAAATTGATGGACTGCCAGCTTATGTAGGAGCATCACATAAAGCAGATATACAGCTGCTGGTTTAAGGCATAGGACGTTAAAATTCAGGGGCACAACTTGTTCATGAATAAGTAACAGGGTGTAAATTCATTGACTACTTTTTTTTTTTAGTGGATCAAACAGAGAAGGGCACGATTAATACCCGTCAAAATGCACGTACAGTTGAAGTTGGATGTGACTCACACCCACAGGATTGGGAGAATCGAGCAGAGCCTGGAAGTCAGGTTAGTCAACACTGCAGTGGTAATGATGGATATTATACCTGTTTTCTTCTAGTTTGCCCTGTCTTGGAGCATTGTGAAAGTTACTGTCACAAATTAACCCTTTTTTTTTTTCATGGATAAAATGATTCTTTCAGATATCTTGCAATTCCCTTATTGCCAGAGGTGGTTGAAGGTCAAAATACTAAGAACCAAAGTTTTTTGTATCTCTGTCGGCTTTACAGAGCCTCTAACTAGCCCTGCCAATGTGAAGTCTGGCTGCAGATCCACAGCCATGGAGCCTCATCCCACCCATCCCTGGAGGATGAATCTCCTCCCAGCAGAGCTCCCTGCAGCCCCCAGCTCCCCCCACACACTCAGCTGCCTCCCCCGTCCAAAAGGGGATTCATGACTTGCTCATCTCAAAGTAGAAAATCAGACATATTTTTGGGCATTTCTCAGCTTTTCACTGGGCAGTTCAGCAGAGAAGTTATTTGGGCCTAAATCCTTGAAAGTGACCTTCTGTGTGGTTTTGCCTTTAGTTTGAGAGGATTGGACAGCGCTGACATTTTGCTGGTCCTCTGAAGCATCTGCTGGAGCCAACATCCTTGGAGGTGTTCAAAACACGAGTAGAGGGGGGATTTGGTGATACGGTGTTCAGCCAAAGGTTGGACTTATTGATCCTGGAGGTCTTTTCCACCCTTGGTGAGTTCATCTTATCATCACCCTTATGATTCCATCTTAACGCAGCCAACAGAAGGATGCCTGACCACCCTCCAGCCCCCCAAAACCAGGCACACCAGAAACAATTGACAATTTCCTCCCCCCAAAGGTGATCCCTCTCATTTAGGGCCCCTGGCTATATCTGACACCCATTCATCCCAAGCTGAGATTTTAGAAGTTGGGTGCAGACTCGGAGTTGAAAAGTGGTGTTTGAATGAGCTTCAGACTAAACAAATTAGATGTGTAAAACACACCTGGCTCTTATCTCCCTCACAGCTAAACCTCGGGCTATGAGAACTAAATAAAACCTACGAGCCATTTCCTGGCCACTATGGGAGATTTCCCCTGAAGTTTATTTTTTAAGCCGCAGTGTCTGTTTCTTAATTACTTAAAGGTCTGTGGATTTGTTCTGTTGTATGAAATTTGATATAAATTGTTTACCAGACTTAAGGGGGTGAGGAGATTATGCACTTTCTTATTTTTAATATTTCTCTCTCCTATCTGCTGTGACCAGACAGAAATTTCAAGCAACAGTTCTTGGAAAACATATGGAGACCAGCTTGGGAATTTTGTAAGGTAAGGGATAGTCCATGATGCCAGGATGTCTGGCTGCTGCTTCTGCTGAGCAGCTCTGCATCCTTCATATTTTGAAATTATTCTGTTGTAACCATTTTCCATTCAGTTTAGCTTGGCAATATATCCTTGTTTCTAAAGGTGTCTACACTTATTTGACTACAGAAAATATTTACTTTTCTAAAGGGCAGCTTAACCTTTGTTTAAATTTGAGGTGAGCGAAAGGGCATTGTAATTATCTGCTGTATTATTTGTGTCACATCCGAGTTACTATGAAGGCTCAACATGCATTGCCCTTTATTAGGAAACTGCTTAACAAAACCCAATATAACCACAGGTTTTGCATCCAGCAAATATTTTATTGAACCAAAGGCTTCTCCAGGAAACTTGGACTCTGAGAACATTCAAGTGGCAGAAAGCTGTACCAGGGGATGGGATAGAGATGGATGGTTTGTTATGGCAGCTCTAGCCACTTTATTTTAAATACCTTGCAGTCAGGTAAATGGGAAATGTGAGTTCAGTGTTTCGTGATACAGAGCTTCAGAGTGGAAAAACTCCAGTAGTGATGGAGGTTTTATAGCTAAGGCGGATTCACAGGTATGTTCCCATGATACTCCCAAAATATAACTTCCCCATAACTCAATTGAGAGATAAGGAAGAAGAAATATTCAACATGGTTGTAAGTTATAACTAAAAGCTACACAGGATGCTTCAGTCACCCTTCCAGGTAGGAGCAGTTCTTTGTCCTGCAGAGAGGCAGTTCGGGGCTGCCGGAGGGAGCTCCACCATTGTGGGCAGCAGGGATGGCTGGGATCACACTCTAGTTTTGTTGCTATTGATTTGTTGCAGTGTTTCTGGTCTAATTGCTATTTCCTAGAATCATCACAGAGTCCCAGAATGGTTTGGGCTGGAAGGGAACTTAAAGCTCATCCAGTCCCTGTCTTTTTTATGAGATGTTACATTCCATTCCAAAGCTGCTGCCTCTACCTTGATGGGAAGTTGTGATATAGTCAATAATGAATTCTAATCTTATTTGAGGCAAAGACATCAATGCCTTTGCCACAGAAATTGTCTTTTAAGCAGAGCAAACAAACATTTAAGTACCCTTAGGTTCCTGTGTCGGGTTATGGACTGAAAAAGTTTCACCTGATGGTGCTGTCCCACAGGAAAAATGAGCATCAAAGAAATCTTCAGGAGCCACAACCCCACTGGGGATTTGCATGGATTCACAAGTAGTACAGGGATCAGCATTCAATAATACAAGTTACACTGTGATAATGCAAGAAGGAAGTTCTTTAAATAGATAAAAGATATTGCCAAAGAAAGACTCACATCCCTTTTCCAGGTAGGAGCCTTGTTGGTGTCAGTAACTGATCCAGCTCTCCTACAGAGATCCATGTGGATGCAGCTGGGATTATTTCAGAAAGGAAACTGGAATTTGGTCAAGGCAGGCAGGTGACTCCTTGGTTAGCTGGGAATGTACCTTCTAATGCTGGATGATAGATGAGCTGCCTCTCCCAACAAAATTGCATGTCCCCAGCAGGAGCTCAGGTGCTCCAGTAGCAGAGATGCTCTGAAGAGCAGAGTGCACGTAGAGATCCAGTCAAGAAAGTTTGTGTGAATTTAAATTGAATTAAATTCAATTTAATTTAATTTAAAGTCAAGAAAGTTTGTGTGAATCTGTAACTTGGAAAATATCCCAGGAGCAGCTTATTGTGATGGACTGTGTGTAAATAACCAGCACGTCCCAGGCTACTCCCAAGATAAAGCACCATGGCCGGGAAGGGTTATTGCTTCATCCCATCACTCAGCTGGCTTTATATCTTCATGGCAAAGTAGCAAATATATATGGATCTGGAGGAGCTTGATCCATGGCATGCTCAGAGCATGGTTTTTGTATTTGTGTGTATTTATGGTCACTCACTAAAGGAGCAGTGACCTTTTGATAGATTAATGTAAAATACTTCAGATACAGTGGCACAAGGAAAATGACTTTGACAGTGAATCCACTTGTTAGTGCTGGAGTTGCTGTGCAAGTGTAGGAAATGAGAGGCCTTCAGCTTAAAAATCTGTCCTAAAAATCAGCCTGGCCACCAATGTCCACCACTACCCTGAGTCAAGCACAGTTTTATATCGAGTCAGCCCTAACTTCCCAGTAAACAGAGTTCCTTTGTCTTTCACTCAACAAGTTCCTTTCAACAACATCCATTTATAAACATCAAAGGGAAGGCAGAGGTGGTGGGAGACAGCCAGGACTGGATTGCACAGACCCCTGAGGGTCAGGTGAGAGGATTGCTCCGTGGAAAACTGATGTGAGCAAAGGGAAGCAGAGGGACATCTCTGTGACCTCGCGGCGGGGGCCAGGGCTTGGCTGGCGAAGGTGCCCCGCAGGGAGGCTGTGCCGGTGGAGCACCAGGGCTTTGTTGTTCCACAGATAACGTGATGGGCTCAGCTGGAAACGATGCCATTTCTTCCCCTCGCTGAGGATAAAGTCAGGGCTCTAAAAACACCAAAGGCTTTGAGAACATGTTCGAAAGAGCTGCCTGAGACAGGAGTCTCGGATCAGGAGCCGTCTTGTAAAAATCCTGGGGAGTATTGTTAACCCTCGGAGTGCGTTTGGGGATGTGTCAATCTTCCAGGGATACTGCTCCTGCCAGGAAATCGTAATTTATTGAGGTCAGCGGGTTAATGGGCTGGACTATGTGCTACCAATTGGTAGACATAAAATATATTTAGTCCTGTGACAAACCTAAAAGGTTTTCAATAGAGGGAGGCTCGTAATAAAACGTGTGATGGGTCGTTCTATTATTTTTCTCTGAGAGCGTTTTTCTCTTTCAAAGATAAAGGAAAAAGAGAGCTGATATTTAAAATAAAATTTAAAAAAAAAAAAAAGCTGGGTAGCCGTTATGTTGCAGATGTGCGTTTTATAGTTTAATATTTTTTGCGTGAAAAAGCAGTTGGGATTCTAAGCAGACATGATGTAGAGCAATTTAAAATTAATAGAGCACTTCAAATTTTTAGGAGCACTTTAAGTTAGAAGTGATCTTGGTTTTGGGCAGACTCGGTGTAGAAAGATGTAAAATTATGCAAGAGTTCCAGATATACAAGAACATATTGGCATAAAGGCAAACACTAATTCAGCAGATTAGGACAAAACAGATTATTTAAAATTCAGCAAAACAAAAATCCAGACAACAAAATTTGCCTTACTCTGTTCTTTCGATATAATTACTCAGCTTCCATCGCCCTGTTACTTTAAATATCCAGTATGAGATGGAATGAAAACTCTCAGATTAGAATATTGAGAATGAATATTAGTGAAAAATGCAGAAATTCTGCTCTGGCTTTTGTGTCCTCCTGTGGGCTGAGCATCCCTCCCAGGGGGATGCAGATTGTGGGTCAGCAGTGGAGGTATCTGCCCGCCTCTCCTAGGTGGAAGAGCTGGGTGAGGCACAAGGAGACAAGCTCGTTATTGAGTCTCTCAAAGGCTGCAGGGGCAAGACTGGGCTCATAAATTCTCTTTTAAAGTAAGTGAATGCTCCTGCTGCCTCATGCCCTCCCCTTAGCCCCCACTACCTTTTCTGGATGTTGCACAAATCCCCAGTTTCTTTTCCTCAGCAGAGATGTTTTCTGCACTGGGTCAAGTTGGGCTGAGCTTTTGGTTTGCTGTTTGCTTTGTGGGTGTGGGTTTTTGTTTGTTTGTTTGTTTTGAAATTCTTATTGCACCATCAGCAGCACCCACACAGTTGGAAATAAATGGAATAAGTGGAGGTTTGGATGTCAAAAAGTGTGGAGAAGTGGAGCTTAGGGGGCATGGGCTAGTGGTGTGTTTGGCTGTGCTGTGCTAACTCTTGGGCTCAATGATCTTAGAGGGTTTTTCCAACCCTAATGATTCCATGATTCCGTACAGGATTGCTCAGTTTGCCAGTGTGCTGTGATTTATGTGAAACCTCCCTGGAGCAGCCTGGGTTGTGGCAGGGGGGAGAAGAGAAATCTCTGGAGCTGGAGGATGCCTGGTTGGGGAGCAGGTCAGAGGAAGCCCACATAGACTAAAACAGAGTCTCCTTGGGTTGATGAAGGTTTTAAAACCAGATCAAATGCTTGGTTTAAAGCACAGCCACACAGCATTTGATTAAACTGGGCCTGAATTGCCATTTGAATTAATCCCATCACCACCTTGTCTTTCCAGACCAGTTGCTTCGGTACCAATATCCATTATGGTCCTGCCAAAACACAAGAGTATCCGTCACCTGTCACGCATTTGGATCAGATGCTGATCAGGAGCTGAGGACCAGATGTAAAAGGCACAGGGAGAATCTCTCAGACAGGTGGGTGCAGTCTGGGAGAGAGAAACACTGACCCTGCTCAGCCTGGTGAAAGAAACAAGGGTAAAAATTTGCAAAAATGCCTCAGTTTTGCAAAAAGTGGGTGCTCTGTTTAACAGGGCCATTCTTTTTCCTAATCCTTTCTTTACCAAGTAATGAACATAAAAGCATGATCCTAATTTGTGGTGCATTGATACAAAACAAATTATATTATTAATACCCATATCTATAAGGATAAAGCATTTAATGGGTTTGAAGCGGTTCTCCACCAACTGGAGCACACAAAAAATACCTGGATACACAGATTTTAGGCACTTTAAGCTTTTTATTGCATCAGAGAGATCAGGTAGCTTCAACTACTGCATCCCAAATAAGTTTATTCCTGCGGAATTCCTGTGAGTGATTCAGTGTGTAAGCAGATATTTCGTCACTCCCAAGAAATGGAAGATAATGTATTACGTGTCTCTTCCACGCCTGCTTCGTTATCCTTTTGTATTGATTTGCATCCTTTGCCATTCTGACATACACTTTTTTATATGATTAAATGATGTGGTTTTGTGATAACGCCTGGATGTTCGTATCCCATTGGACAGGGCTTGTTGCAAACGTGATAATGAAAAATGTGATCCCTCCCTCCAAGCCCTCTTCCCTCTACGTTTATTAGAGTTGCATACATTAAATTGTTGTGGAATTTTTCAGTGTCTGTCTGTACATGCAGACACTCATGTCTACATCAGAGGAAAAAATCCTCTGTATTTTAATAGATGTGCCAGCCAGCAATGTTTTATACAAATAACATAAAACATGTAAAATTTAATAGAGAATACATATATTTCTTTTCATCTATCCCCTATATTTCTGTATATGTGGTATGATTTTATGAGCTAAACTCTGGCAGATAATTTGAAAAAAAAATCTACGTGAAACAGCAAAGAAATTCTCCCAAAGTGTTTTGTTTTATACATGCAATATAAAGATATAATTTTGCATGTGCACACTTCTTTTTTCTAATTTATAATAAAATGTACAAAAAGATTTTTGAGGCAAATGGTTTCAAATCAAAGACTTGGGTTTATAGCTGAAGCAAAGGAAGAGAGCAGCGATTCTCTGCTTCCGCAGAACTGGGAAGTGTTTTATTATCCGAAGTTACACAAAAAATATGCTCTCCATCACAGACCTTGAAATGCCTGGCTTTTTCCCTTTTCCTGCACTCCAAAACGAATTGGTAAAAGTTTTGTAGAAAACCTTAAAGCAAAGTCAAGGAAACCAAGGAAAACCTTAAACCAAGGTCAGCCTTCATGTGTGACACGTCAGCGGCCGCTCTAACTGGGGGTAACGGGAGATCCGAAGGGGTTTAAAACAGAAATAATTATTGCAGGTGTCCCTTGCCTTCTGACACGAATCTCCTTATGGAAGACAAGTCATTTACCAGTGGTGGTTTATAGGACTGGAGCATTCTTCCATGAACGGGGGGAAAACAACCCGTCAGCGAGGACGGGCTTCTCCTCTCTGCGCGATAACGCTCGCGCCGGCCCTGGGCCCGGCCCAAGGCACGCGGGAGTCAGGATTAACAGGCAGCAGCAAAGGCTGATTTACAGAAACCACAGGAGGAGTTCCTGAGCACAGCCCAGATAACAAAAATATTATCGCCGCTGTTTACAGTGAAGCTGGTCAGTTTATTTCTCTGAGTGCTTCATTATGTATAAAAGATGCCAGCGATAGGCTCCCAGTCAAAATAAACAGGCAGAAAGTGCTCCACGTACACAGTTTAGAGAGAACGGTTACTTTGCTATTTATTTAATAATTGACCATAAATGGAGTCAAAGTGCAAAGGGAAAAAAAAAAAAAACCACTAAAAAAAGCAGCACACTAAGGGCTTTTTGAAAGATTGATAAATAATGTGGAATCTCAATTAGGCTTTAGAAGGAATGCAGATATTAAAAATTTGGTCAAGAATCTAATTAGCTGGAGGTAATTAAACAGTCTCACACGGGGTCATTAATCTTTTCCACAGACCTTTGATGTTTTGCACACTGTCTTCTAGTCATTAATAAAATTCATAACACTCCTCTTTGTGGTGTTTTATCATCGTGTTTTTCTCTGTAAGAGCATAGAGCAAGTGTCATTGTATCACAAGGGCCTTACTTTAGTTAATTTCTTTTTTTCTGCTTGTTAGACTTAACTCTTTCTTGAACCAAGCGTCGCCAGTTTATGCCAGAAGTTTTAAGACAGGTTTTAAATCCTTGTTTTGCCGTTCTCCACAGCTTTCAAAATCTGGACATTGAGAAATAAACCATTCTGATGCATCTGGTCAGTTAACAAAGTTTTTTTCAAATCTAGCTCATCTGCCCAGTGCTTAATTTTGCAACCTGGTTCATTTATTATTCACAGGAATAATAGAAAAAGTATTTTATTTAGCTTTCTTCCTTTACCTTCAGTTTCTCCTGATGGCAGCTCCCTTGGAGACATAACCTGTAGCATGTGGTTAATTTTAGTGGCATAACCAGAGAGCTCCTGAGGATGGGGCTGTGATAGAAGTGAGGAATAATTATGAAAAAAAAAACCCGTAAGTAAAATGGAAATTTGTTGAACGTGACCGATTTTATGTACAGTCTCAGTACAGTACTTCAATAATGCATTATCCTGACATATTTCAAAGACAAACTGTGCTCAAGAATAGCTGAATTTAAAAGGCAAGAAAGCTACAAAGGACGCCTTTGGAAGACAGAGAGAGATGATTTCTATTACAAATATTAATATAAACACATATATAGCCCATGTGTGTTGTGTATTTCTGGCTGTTTGTATTACAAGACCTACATTTATGAGCTGTTAGGTGGAGTTGTGTGAGGAAGTCTAAATAGAGGGAGATACAAAGGGTTTGCTAATGAAATGTTTGTGTCTGGACAGAGACATTTCACATTTTGGGCGAATTTATTTCTGAAACACACAAATCCGTTGTTCCATGCAATTATTTGTGGGGTTTGTGTTTTGGTCAGAGCTGTTTCAGGCATTTGCTTGTGGCAAGAGGGGGTTGAGTCATTACAGGGTGCAGATACTGAGGTGATACTTCAGGTAAGAGAGCAGAGATTGCAATATCTGCTTAAAAATGTGCACCTTCCCTTTCTTAATAACAAGGGAAAAGGTGCAAAATGCTTCTTAAATACTGTTAGAAATGGCAACAACTGCAAACGTTGGTGGGGAGCATTTTGGTGTCTTTGTGACTGATTTGCACAGCAGATTTGTGCCTAAAAAATGAGTGCTCTTATAGGCTGTTTTAAAAAGAAATCACACTTGATATCACTCCAGGAGTAAGAGGAATTAATGAGAGACAGGAATGAAAAATCTCTGGGAGTTTACAGTCATCCAGAGCAATCATATTCTGGACTTGTGAGTGTTGTTTTGTTCATCTCTTCTATCCTGCCCTTGCATATTTGTTTGATAAGTCTCAGCCACTACTTGTAGCTGCTGCTTTTTTGCAGCATCTTCTATTAGGTTCAGATCCAAAATGCAGCAGAAGCCTGCACAGACCAGAGAAAAAAGAAAAATAAAAATAGAATGCACAGCTCCAAGGCTTTGGGTAAAAAAATATAGCTTCTTTCTCAATTGAATTTTAAATATAAAATGTTATGTGTCATTTTCTCAGAGGAAGGAAGTGATTGCAGTTATTTTATTTCCACATTACTGAGCAAAAATGTTTCCCTCTAAAAATATCAACCCAACAGCAGAATATTTTGCAGAGTGATCCACTTAAAAGTGAGTGGGAGACGGCCAGCAAGGATTGTTCTCTTTTGTGTTTACTTGTAATTTATAAACAAGTTCTGGCAGTATTTTTTTTTTTCCCCTGAAAACATGAGGGAGGCAATTCTTATGCTTTTTATTCAGAATGAAAAATTGCTTCTTTTTTTTCTGTTTAAGACTATTTTTATGGCTGCAAAACCGACAGACACCTTTAAAAGATGAAATGATGAAAACCGAGCAGCTGCTAAGAGAAAGTCCTGCTAAAACTGCCTTTTCTATCTTTCTTTTTTTTTTTTTCCTTAATGCTCATGCATTTTCAGTGACTAATTAACTTTTCAAAAGGACTTCATCTTTAGTGATTTGACCTCGCTTTCTTTTACAGTGGGAGCCACCCAGTAACCTCAGGAGTTCCACCAGGAAAACAAAGGATGGGTGATCCTGTCCCTGTTACTTCCAAAGTAAAAGGAGAATAAAATCCCACAACAAGCAAAAAAAATCGAGCAGAGTTCGAAGGCCGTTAAAATTCTGCTTTTTTTTTAATGTGAGAAATACACTGAAACAACCTAGTCTATTAAAAAAAAAGGTTATTTCAATGATAATTTTAAAGTAAATTGCAGCTGTCACCCTGTGACCTTTTCCCAAGTGATGGTAATGAGATCCATAGGTGATTCCAGCTACTTAATAATGATGAGATTGATACAAGGAACGCTCAGATTGGCAACAATTTGATAATTGTGTGAGCAGGAAGAACTAGCCCTCCCTGGTGGTTTGAAAACATAGCTGAGATTTGAGGAGCTGTGCAGAGCTCTTATTTAATCTGAGCAATTCTATAATGATGTGAAAAGGTAAGTGTTTTTGATTTAGTGATGTCTATATTTCAAGAGACAAGATGTTGGTGATAAAGGAAGAGGGAAAAAAAAAAAGGCAAAAGATGAATGGCTGGTTTCTGGAGACATCTTTTGGCTTAATATCTAACACCACGTCTGTCTGTGTGCATTTCTCTCAGTTTTCCCACTAGGAAAATAGAATACTAATTAGATTTTGATTACAGGCAGTTTTTAACGTGTGGAAGGCACACTCACATTTTTGCTATTAAATTCTCCTTTAATAGCTGGACACAAGCCTTTGAATTTGATGTGCTATCAGGGCTGATCAGCTGGAAAGAAACCATGTACACATTACTTAAAAACATGCACTTTTTTTTTTTCCCTGTGATCAAAATTGCCTGAGAACTTCCTGGTGATAAAAAACAACCCCAATGAAACACTTATCTGGAAAACTGATATTTTTTGGCGTGGTCATGGCTTAAAGGTTAAGAGATGAGGATGAAATCCTTTGCTGTAGAAACCACAGAGTTTGAGATTTCTATTAAAAGTTGCTGGGGTTTACATGGATAAAGAACTGTAAAGATCAGTGCTAAAACATAAAATACAACCTAGAAGTGCCCAGGGGTGAATAAAAGTTCCGGTGAGTCTGAATTCAGCACCTGAGTGCAGATGCTGCAGGTTGGTCTAAAATCACCTGGGTCTCCCTTTTGTCCTGCTGAGGGACCAGGAGAGATGGAGAGACCTGGACGAGTCCTCATCACTCTCTTGACCAGCAAATGTAATTGAATTCTGTTGATGAAGAATAAGAAATGTATAAATATACATAGATATATAAAATTCCTGAGCACAGATGCAATTTTTTAATATTCTAAATCCATTTTAGATACCGCGCTTCCACTTCAAACCGGGTTTGGGGTGAAAAAATGAATGTAATCTTAAAAGAAGTGCTGCTGAATTTGCATTTATCAGGGTGAAATTTATCAGTTTAGAAAGCAGTCCAAAATGCTGAAAGCGTTTATTTTGTGTACATGGACTGTATTAGACATCTTTTAACTTTAGGGAGAAATGTTGAAAAAAAAAATGATGGAGGGGCTTTTAGTGTAGATGCGATAACTTTATAGAAATGTGATTATTTTATGGCAATAAGCTGTTAGAAAATGTCCACTGTGGCTGGGAAAAATAATTAGCCAATGGATGACTTAAGAGGAGCTTCGTGTAACACTGAATTTTAAAGGACTGCATTGTCTAACAACCACTGATCTGAGTCAGATCTCATCTTCAGAAAGAAAGCAGCTCCTCGATAACGGGAGCTAAAAAACCTCCAGCGAAAAGTTTCCCTGGGAAGTCTATAAATATCAATTAGGGCGTCCATTAGATCGCATCAAATATTTCCTTTCCCTCCTCTGAACCTTCCCCGGGCTGAGTTCCGTGCAGTTTTTATGCGTCCCCGCATGGAAGCTCCGCTCTGAGGAATGAGGGGACAAAGGTGTAAATCCTTGGAGGTTGGGTGCCACCTCCAGCTTCCCAGTTTAGCTGTAAGGTCACCCCACAACCAGCTGGGCAGGGAGGGAATGCGGGGCTCTGGAGCCATTATATCATTTCCTCCTCGGTTTCCTCTCAGCTACTTCTGCCAGAAAATGGCTAATAATGGGCTATTTGCATAGGGCAGGAGGAGAAGGCAGGCTAGAGATGGGCTTTGACGCTGAATTCCCTGCTCAATGTAGTTATAAAAACCGGACTAAAGAGGGCAGGAGATACTCTATTTAAACAAGAAATGCAGGCGAGCAGACAGTAAAACTCTACGGGGAAACAATAATATATATTTCAGTATATAATAAAGTGATTTATTTTCAATAAAATCTGTAAAACTGCTTTAGTTACTTTGACACCTTGATTAACTGGAGTTTCAAAGATATTTGTGTGCATGTGAACCTTCTTCATACCAACAGTCCCCAATACTTTATTGCCTCTGCTATTGAATATGTATGTTTTAAAAGCATTTGCTGCACTGTAGTTTTACTGGATGTCAGGGACAAAATAGATTAATATTAGACCTCAGCCAGAAAGCATTTCTGTGGCAGCACATGAAATGTAGCGCTCTCCACTGCCGACGCTCTCCCTGACTTATTCCTGGGGATGCTTTATCCAGAGCTATGGGCTCCGGGAGGGATTTATTTCCTCTAAAATCACTGATTACCATTATAAAACCCTAAAAAGTTTTGCAGCCGTTGAGGAAATTTCAGAGCTGGCCGTAGCGGGAATAAAAGGATTAGAAAAGGCAGGGTGCATTGTGTGGGCACGGTTAGAGGGATCTTCCTACGGGCTCTACGTTAGGGAGTGGAAAACTTTATTCCTCGTCCCCTGCACCCCACAAAGCAGCGCAGCACTGATACAGAGGTTATGTTGCACCTTCCAAAGGTCCCAGAGTTTTTTCCCAAAGCCTCTCTGGGGGATTTCGGGGGATTTCAATGCACATGACCTCACGCCCAAAGGATGTGCAGCGAATACTTTCTCTTGCACTCGGGCGCAGCGGGGAAAATTTACATCAGGAGGAAATCCTAGCATTGAGAGAGGCTTTTTTTCCCCTTTCCTTCACACATGCAGGCTCTGTGAGAGCCTGTGCTTCCACAGGGTGGAGGAGCCTGTGGGAAAGGGCTCTCTCCTGCCTTCTCCGGCCCGGCATGAGGGGCAGCCCAGGTGCAGAACTTATTTCACACAGGGCATCCTTGGGTTTGAGCTGGATGCAAACGGCATTGCAGGGATGTGGGAGGCACGGGAATCACCCTGTCAGGATGTTCCCTTCCTGCTCTTTGGGAGCCCTTTTCTCTATACAAACACGAGGGTAGAGAGAACACAGAAGCCTGGAATGGTTTGGGTTGGAAGGGGCCTTAAAATCCATCCCAGTCCCATCCCTGCCAAGGGCAGGGACACCTCCCACTATCCCAGGCTGCTCCAAGCCCCCTCCAGCCTGGCCTTGGACACTTGCAGGGATCCAGGGGCAGCCACAGCTCCTCTGGGAATTGCATCTCAGCCCCTCCCCACCCTCCCAGCCAGGAATTCCTTCCCAATATCCCATCCATCCCTGCCCTCTGGCAGTGGGAAGCCATTCCCTGGGTCCTGTCCCTCCATCCCTTGTCCCCAGTCCCTCTCCAGCTCTCCTGGAGCCCCTTTAGGCCCTGGCAGGGGCTCTGAGGTCTCCCCAGACCCTTCTCTTCCCTGCTCCAAGCTGAACAGCTCCTGTTTTTTCGGAAAGGATGGCTCTGACAGGACTGAGGGGCACTCAGCTGGGTCTAGAGCCCACCAAAAGCTGAGTCTCCCCTCATTCCTGTGCCTAAATAATATGGAATCTTTCCAGGATTTTTCTGGTGCTGGATATGACCAAGTAACACACCAGCATGAATTTGAATTCTACTGTTAAATACAGTTCTAGTTTGATTTATTTTGTCCACCCTGTGTATATTCACTGGCTGTGTCTTGCTGGAAAAAAAAAATACAGGATGGATTTATTTATTTTTAATATCTACTTAATTTTAACGTGTTTTACGTAGAAATAATTATTATTACAATGATAACAAATCACACACTAAGTTTTAATAAAGATTTTTTTTTCTTGGAGAAGAAGTGGGATTTGTTTTTAAAAATTCAAACCCCAACACCTTCAAGAATGTTGAACATTTGCTCTCTTGTGTGTATTGACAAGCTGAGTGGTTTGTTTCTGCTTGAATATAGCAGAAGTTTGTTGCTGTTGTTGCTTAAGTGCTTCCAGTGTGTTCATCTCAGACAGTATTAACAGGGAATAAACAAGACCTCACTGAAGGTTTAGAGAACCAGCAGTATTTATGTGTTCAGAGCCCATTTTAAATAAAGACTCTCTTTTGGGGATGTCAGAAGGACAGAAAATCAGGACCACAGGTTTTCCCTGTTTAACAGTGCTTTTTTTTGAACTTCTAAAGCTTTATAGGTTATTCCAGCACTGAGTGTGTCAGTCCAGGGAACGAACCAAACAGCAAAAGCCACGTTCTTTGAGTACAGAAAGATTAGGAGCTGCTGGGGAAGAAAGTCCAAGAGTAAACAAAGGTTGCACGATTCCCTTGGGAAAACACTGAATTCCGTGCCATGTGCTAAATGTTCCTGTGAACCTCACGCTGCTGGTTTGAATTTCATATGCTCTGTGACACTTTTGTTAATGTATCACCACATAAAGCTGAGAGGGGAGAGACACCAAAACTGTACAGACAACTATGCATAGAAACAGCATTAATAACTTCCTGGACCTTTTTCCAAGGTTGGTGATAATTTACTCCACAGAATGAAAGCTTTTTTTTTTTTCTCTTTAAGTTGTCAGAATGCTAAAATGAAAAGTATGCAAAATTATTCGGGTTTGAGATGGAAATTATGCTGCCAGAAGGATGGGTGATGTGTGTAATGGAAGAATTAGGTCTCTTAGACTAAAGCAGATTCTGGTAAATCAGGAAATATGTAAGGAGTCTATGGCCAATCCTGGATTTGCTAAAATGAATATAAACGTGAGGAGCATCTGATGGTGTGATAAGTTCTGCTGTTGAAGTTGGGCATTTCTATGGACAGACAATTCCCAGCAGCATGGAGAAATGGGAGCTTGGGATCAGTACTGGCCAGGGTGTCCACGTCCACCTCTGAAGGATTTTTACTCTTTTGCCACTATTTTCTAATGTCCAGCCCTGGCACAGCTGCCCAGGGCAGGGGTGGAGTCCCCATCCCTGGAGGGGTTTCAAAGCCCTGTGGATGTGGCACTTGGGGACATGGGGCAGTGCTGGTGGATGGTTGGACTCGATCATAAATCCCAATCCAGGTTCTTCGGCTCTGACCACCACGAGGAAATCCCTGTCCACCCCCTGAATGATGTACAGGAGGCATTTCCCTCTTTGCTCTGGGGAAATGGCAACCAGGATGTTTTTTTAACTTTTATAGCAAAATAGAGTGAAGCTCAAGCTTCTCTTACCAGGCATTGAATAAATTCTTTTAGTCTGTGTTTATATCTGTGACATGTATATACACACAGAGATATGTGCAGAATCTAACTCTGAGCTTTCCTTCATTTGCTTTTCCCAAAGGCTCTGGAGAGTTTGCTTGCCCTCGTCAGGATTTTCTCAGATTTGGGTTGAGTTCACCTCTTGCATACTTGTAAACTGAAAAACAAAGTTACTGTGGAACCTGTTTGACAAACTCCTTTTGTTAGTGGCTTATAAAGTTTATTTCCAAGAAATGAAGACATGGCAGTGTTTATGCCCATAGACTGAAGCGAAGTTTCCTTCTTTTTTTTGGCGTATTGAGCTCAGGTTTAGTATCCTCAAGATGCATAAATTATGCAGGTTTGACCAGAGAGCTCTAAAGGGTTGGCACCCATACCTTCCATTTATGGATGATTGCATTTTACTGTCATATCTTCTCAAAGTTTCGTCTCTAACACAGCTTTTGAACTCTCAAGGTGTTAAAATTTGCTTTGTGTTTCTCCAGGAAGACAGAACCTTCACTGGATGGCAGGAGCAGGCCAGAAGCAGAATCTGTGATAAGGATGATGAATTTTCCTTCTCTTTCTTATACACTCTCCAGCTTGTGCACTGAGGCTGATAGATATCAGAAATAATAGATAAATTTATATACAATTACAGAAATTCCTATACAAATATACAGACTATAAAATTACACAGGTAATTCTTTTTATTTAACCTTTTTTTGTCTCTCATCTTCATACACAGAGCAAATGTTTGCTGTGAACTGAATAAGGCCTGGAAAGAAGGGGTCAGACAAACAAATGCTGCATCATTTCAAGTATCAGGGTACAAAACTAAAACTGGCCACACTTCCTAAAGTCAAAACACTGGATTTTTTAGTTTTGATGCTCTTTTGGCAGCCTGTGGGTGAGAGAAGGGCAGAGACAGGCAGAAAGGGAAAAGAGAAAGGGTCTAATTGCTGCAGCCCTCCTCGAGTTCAAACTCATTGTAATTAAGTGTTAATTTTTCTTAAATTAGAAATTATTAAAAACCTGTGGCCAGGGCTGTAATGTGAGCTGATCCGAAGAGGAGGCTTTGCTTTGGAGCCGCTGCAGAGTGAATTGCAATCTTAACAAAGTAAATGGCTTGTAAATACATCGAGTAATTGGGTATTAATGGGAGCTGTTGTGCACACACTGCACAGGCCCCTCTGTAGCTGCAAAATTGGACTGTCATTCACAGATCTGATTGTAGGAACCTGGTTTTAAAAAGTCTGTAAAGAGTGGGGAGCTCACGGTTCAGAGCGCAAGCCAGGAGAGAGGCAGGTCAAGAATATTTTTCTCCAGGCAAACTATTCTATAATAGCTCATTTCAAGGCTTTGGGCTCTCTCTAGGAAACACCCAGCAGTGGTCATTGGCAGAGAGGAGATGCAGTTCTGACCTGGTGGTGTTGTACCTTTGGCATTTTGTGAAAGGGTTTTACAAGGCTTCCTCATTACGGAGGAGAAATTGCTAAACAGATTTTAAGTTAAAGCAGACAAATACCTAGGCAGCCTACAACATAACAGGGGAAAGATCAAATTCTACCCTTGCTTGAATTCAAGCAGCTCATTAGCATTAATAGGGCTGCATGTGTAACTGATAGCAAAATTTGGTGAGTAAACCTTGAAGGACTTCAGCTTAAAAACAGATTTTTATGTACAGGCCAGGGAAAAAAAACAGCTGAAACTGATAAAATGCAATTTATACCACCATAACAACAGTGCCTAGGAGTAAGATGTTGGGATTTTTCCCCCTTCAAGTGGGTAAAGATTGTTCCCAGACTGAAGCCTTCATCACAAGCCAACTTTTAACTGAAAGAGAAATGTCTGAACTGGTGAGTTAAGCCTTGAAGACCTTTTATTTTTGAGGTTGAAAACGTTGCTGTGAAGTCATACAGTGCAAAAACCACTGTGGTGAGCAGGGGCTTTGTTCATGTGGTGTCTGCAAAATTGGGGAGTGGGATCATTTCTGTTGTAAATATACATAAATATATATGTAAATATATTTTGGAGTATTGGAGGTTTCACTGCAGGAAGGTGTCAGACCTTACGTATCACCTCCATGAATAGGAAAGCCTCAGTTTTAACTCTGCACTCCTAGAAGTGTTTTAGGGAGGTTTAGATCAGATATTAGGAACAAATTCTTCACTGAAAGGACTGTCAAACACAAAAGAGATGAGCAGGGCAGTGGTGGAGTCCCCATTCCAGGAGGGATTTAAAAGCCATGTGGATGTGGCACTTGGGGACATGGGATAGTGGTGGCCTTGGCAGTGCTGGGGGTTGGATTTGAAGGTCTTAGAGGACTTTTCTAACCCAAATGATTCTATGTTCATCATGAAAATGTCAATGTTTTTGTGCTTTGAAGAACTTTTGGGATTGTCCTTTGTGCTTCCACTTAAAACACAAACCTGTGATTGTCATTTTCACCTTGTGGCAGTTCTGGTCAGAAATGTTTCCATTCCTGGCTGGGGGAGTCACCATTTGAATTATCAGAGATGGTGTGCAATCACGGAGTAGAGAAACCGTAACAAAAGAACTGTAGGTCCAAAAAGACACTTTTATTCCACAGCATGAGACTCAAAACTTGTGAAGTTTTGTCTTTCCCAGCTTTGTGCACTCCCAAACACAACTTCATGGCTCTTCCAGCCCAGGTTTTGCTGGCTGGCTGTGCCTAGAGGAAAAAATTATGGTCTGAAGAGATAAAAGACATTCAGTATTTGCTTTATACAGTAACAGACAGGGGGCTGAGGCTGCTCCATGCTGCGCTTCCACACCAAAGATTTTTAATTTTTGGCGCTCTGGTGGCAGTTTGGGTGAGACACATCCCTCACATTCCCAAATACCACTCCCACCAGAGATCAAAACCCTCATGTACGACACCAAATATAATCTGTGGCCCTCAGAAGAGTCTCTCAGAGTCCCCTATTGCCTCTCAGGAATTCAGAGCTTGGCCAGGTCACTGAAAACTGAGTGCAGGACTTGGCAGCACCTTCCAATACTCAGAAATGACACTTATTCAAAACTTGGCAACACCCAGCACAGGGTGTTATCAGTGCTACCCAATCAGCTGCTTGAAAAAGTCACAAAATCTCAATTAAAACTAAGAAAATGGCATGTTGTTGTTTTTTCTTTTTTTTTTTCCTGTGAGCAATAAAACCCAGGTACTTCAGCAAAGCAAGATAACTCAAGCGCCGATGAATAAATAATACCTGGGGATGAATAATTTACATGTAGTGTCAGATGCCTTGAACAGTCTTTATCCTTGAAACAATAAGATGTGACCACGTGCAGTTTGTGTGCCAGACAGGGAGGGTGGAGGATTAAAACCCTGGTTTGGGGAGCTGCACTCTCAAATTCCAGGGGATGCTGAGCAACATCCCACACAGCACTTTTCAGGAAGCAAGAGCACTAAACTCCTGCCCTGAAGTTTAGGAAGGGCAGGTGGCTTTTTCCCAGGTTGTTGTGCTTTCCCTCAGCTGCTGGGGATGGAGGAAAATGCTGTTAGGTGAAGCTGATTAAGGTATTTCAGTGGTGCAGGGAACTGTGGTGACTTAAAACTGTGAAAAAGTCTTCCAGGTTTTTCTCCTTAAAAGAGAGATTGAGCAGTTTCACAAGGCAAAGCAGCCTTCAGCCACTCTTTATTTAGTGTAACCCATAAACGTTGTTCCTTCAGGTGGTTTTGCTAATTGAACCTCCAGGCTCAGGGAGCCTTTCTGCAAAGTTGCTTTCCTGGCTCTGTGGTGTCCTTGCTGCTCTCCAGACCTGCCACCACCACGGGCAGGTGGCTCCTCTGCAGGGACTGTCCTGGTGTCCTCGGTGAGTCTTGTGCTAAGGGGTGGCTTTGGATAAATCAGGGAATTCGGCTTTAATAGGTCTAAAGGAAAAAGGAGAGAAAGAAAGAAGTGCTCTCATAATTTTTATAATCTCGTTTATCTCTTGAGAATTCTCTTTTATTTCAAAAGTTGTGTTTTGGTTTGTTGGTTGTTTTTTTATAACATAAATGGAGGATCTTTTGAAAATGCCCACGAGGAAAACGCTTCTCACTTGGTTTTGCACATTGCTCTTCATCTCATCTCCATGCAAAAGGGTTTTTGAGGTTGTCTGAGTAATTCCAGACTGAAGTGTTTCACTCTTGGAAGATACCTGTGAACTAAGAAACTGTTGTAGTGAAGGAAATTCAAGGTGTGTTGTCCTGCAAAAGAATTTATTTCTGGAATTAAAGTGAGAAAACGGGAACATAAGATCTCCTTTAACCTGGTGTAGTCTGGAGCAAAAACATGGTTCCGTTTTTATGAAATGGAGGATTTTGGCAAATGTTATCTTTGGGCTTTGATTTGGGGTGTTAATAAATATAATGAAAGACTTGGGAAGGAGAAATATTTCATGTCTAGTGAGGACACTTTGCTGAGGAGCTTATGCTGAAGGAGGTTGAAGTGGAAATATACCTTGTGCCACAACTCCAGTGAGCATAAATTAAAATTGAACAAGGTTTGGGGTTTTTTTCAGTTCACTTTCCCCACATAGAGCAAAATACCTCCTGAGTACTTTTTACCATTGACAAATTACCAGGCTTCTAATAGTAGTTAAAATCTTATTATCAGCATAATTAATGTTTTATTTATGTTGTCGTGATGCCTACTAAGATGTCTTGAGCTATGATAATATTTTTAACACTCTGCAAGTTACAAAAGTGCCCATCTCATCCAAAAGCCCATCACCTGCATGATGGAATCAGGTTAGGGAGTGGAAAACTGCTTTTTTTTTTCAGTTTAATCTTGGATTTTGTTTCCTCCTTGTTTCTCCATCTTGTGCTACAGAAAAGATCTGGATTTTGTGACAGGGCCACCAAAATTAATTTAAACCCGAGAAATGCTAGTGTTCATTTATATACAATCATACATATACAAATACCAAAAGGCAAATGAAAAGTTAGTCTAAATCCAGCAGATTTTTACTTCTTTTTCATCTTATATTGCCACAAAATCAAAGCATTCTGGATCAAGAATTATGTGGAAAAGTAAGATTTAAACTTGAAAAGAAGATATGTAGAGTGTAGATGACATTATAGAGTTAGCGAAAAAGAGATTATAAACTTCAGGGGAGCATGGAAA
Source organism: Edolisoma coerulescens (assembly GCA_013397115.1). NCBI lineage: Eukaryota > Metazoa > Chordata > Aves > Passeriformes > Campephagidae > Edolisoma > Edolisoma coerulescens. The sequence continues at coordinate 129,532 of VWZW01006445.1, read as the reverse complement.
TGTTCCTGAAATTGGAATTGCTGGATTTTTAGCAGGTGAAATCCAGTGCTAATCAAGAAGGGAATTTGGCCTCGAGTGCACTTGGTGTCCACACTGATATCTTTGGTGTATCAGGGGTTGTAGTGATTAGGTCGCAACCGGGAGCGGCAACAAGAAGGTGCAAGGCTGATAAAGCAAATTACAAGTGAAGAATTCACTTGTAACTGGAAGTCTGAGCCCTGTATTTAGAATTCCTGACCAGTCATAGGAGTTGAAATTCTCCTTCTTGTCCCTGAGTTTGAGGTTTGTTTAATTCCATTTTCCCGTTACTGGTTCAGACAAGATATTTCATAAGCAGGTGCATGAAATAACTGGGGGAGCAGGGAAAAGACAGGTCAGGACAGATTTTTAAAAATATATATGTATATATAAGCAAATCTATTTCATCAGTGTTCCTGGAGGGTTTTGATGTAGATATTGACTCAGTTTTTCAGTTCTCCCAGTTCAAAGTTGCAGAGTTTTCTGCTTTTGAGGATCACACCTAAATCTGCTCCCCCATTTCTTCTTGTGGTACTGAAACTCGGAACGTAACCCACTTGGTCAGTCAACCTGGTTTCAGTTAATCCTTGTTAATGAAACAGTTTTAATTCATGATGTGACACAAAGCTTGCAACATTTGTGGGGGAGAAAAAAGTGTGGTGCGATGTCTTTTTTTTTTTTTTAACTTCTGCAAAAATGCAAATTAAAATTCTCCATGTGTAATTATGGAGTGGCTGAGAACACAGAAACTTTAGTGAAATTGTGTGTGCCTTGGGGCTCTGTTCCTTCACTGAAGATCCAAGGATTCCTTGATGCACAAGTTGTATTATCTCAGATCACAGTTGTTATTGGAGATCTAACCCAGTGAATCATCAGGGCTCCAAAACGAGCTGCTCTCCTCAGCTTTAGAGAAGCAAAATGCCAAAATTAAGCACCCAAGACAAAAAAAATTGAGAAAGTCACAGAAGGAGATAACTTGTGGGCAGGTTTTTTCTGACACTGTTCTATTTGAGGGACTAATTTCCCATTTTCTCATTTTAAGGACAATTAATAGTATCAGTAATTTCTCTTTACCTATTATGCCTAATACAAACTTATCTCTTTTTGTGGCAGTGGTTTGAGTTTTGATGGAGGGGTGGTGTCAGGGGATTGTTTCAGTCTTACTTAATTCAGAATGAGGATTTTCCATGGAATTTAGCACAAATACTCAGAGTAGGAATGTATTTAGGCTGAAAGGACCTGCCAAGGCTCACCATCTGCAAGGTGGGATCCTGACAGGGATGGACAGACCCTCAAAACCCCTGGAACACTCCCTGGATACCTCTAAAACACCCAAACCAGCCCCAAATCCCTCCTCCCTTCTCTGTTCCCCTGCCCAAACTCAAACTCTGATATTTTAAATATTAAAACAGCACAGAGAGATAAATCTTCTAAACAGCACAAGGAGAATTAAACAGGCAACTTCTCTGGGTAATAACAGAAAGTTTTGTAGCTAATTCTCTCCACATACTGTGCAGAAAATGAATCCCATAAAACACAAATAACTTCTCCCTGAGCACCTGTAGCTTCTTGCTAATATTTAAAATTTATTTACATTTCATTTAAATAAATTTTAAGATTGCAGCACGAGTTCTGTGTGCTCTCATGTCCATACTGCTCCTGGAGAAGGAGTGGCCATGGAATAAAGTGCAAAAGTAAATAATAAATCACTTTTGTCTTGAAATTTTGATGGTCTCTCCTGCAGTTGGGTCATTGTTTCAGCCTGGGATTGTTAAAAACAAGAGTCTAAAGGCAGCTGAAAATAGTCCTAAACAGTGAAAGTTTAAAGTAAGTCAAAGAGCAAAAACCTGGAATGAGAAATAAGTGGGTTTGGTGTTGTTTTAAGAGGTGCAAATGCAAAATCCTTAAATCCGGGTCTTTTAAATGAACTTTTGTGGGTTTCTTGTGTTGTTACCCATCGAGTTCCATTTTGTGCTTGACTTTCCCAAAATTAGGGATGTGTAGAGATGCTGTGTATTTCACATTGTTTAATCTTACTGCCAGTGTCAGGTGAGTCAAGCTCTTCAAGGAAGGGCAGTGCTCAAAGGCATCTCTAATGTTTCCAAAAGAGTTTATTACCTAATTCATTGATTTAACTTTATTCTTCACCAAAAATCTGTGCTGTAAAGGTCAAGAGGGAGTAGGAGCAGAGGGAAGAACATTATCCTTTCCAGTTCCTTTGCAGTCTCCAAGTGTCTGGGAAAACTTCGTAGCTCCGTGTCTACTTCATGCATTTCTTTCCAAATTCCAGTTGGAAATGAGGGAATCTTGTAGCACCTTTTTCTTTACTTAATTTTTCCCTAAGAAAAATCTCGTGATAGACATTAAACCTCATCCATGAAAGTGTTCAAGGCCAGGTTGGACAGGGTTTGGAGCAATCTGGGATAGTGGAAGGTGTCCCTGCCCATGGCAGGGGGTGGGACTGGATGAGCTTTAAGGTTCCTTCCCACCCAAATCATTCTGTGATTCTGTGATCTCATTTACCTGTGAGCAAAGTGCGTGTAAATAATGCACAGAACAACCCGATAAATAAATGAATTACTGAGGTTTGTGTTCCCAGCACACCAGCACCATTTACACAAAGTGATAAAATGGCTCGTGGCATTACAGACTCAGTTTTAATCTCGCCCAGGGTAAGGTAGGCTCATGCTATTTTATTTGACCCTTCTTTTATGTTGCTTTCAGTGCTCTGGTACAGAACCAACCCAATCTAATTCAATTCACCACTACTTTACCCTTCAGTCAGAGCAAACCTACAGTGAGCATACAAAGGCCACTGTGATGGTATCTTCTTTGATCTTCAGCTTGCTCAATCTACTTCCTACTGTGCTGGCTCACAATTTCATTTTAATAGTTAAGTAGTTTGGACATCATTAAAAGAACTGTGTCTGGAGGCAGTGATATGGCACTGATCAGTTTGTCAAGTAATTCCATTAAAAAAAGTTCACAGTTCTGTCCTGATATGATGTAGAGAAAATGTCTCATTAAAAACAACTTTTGTAAAATACTTTCACCCATTTCAACTTAAAAAAAAATGAGGATAATTTCTGGAGACTCGCTCTTTCCAGTCCAATACATCATCTTCTTTTAATCTCCACTACTTCCTGCCTTTTTTTTTCCCTAGCAATTATTAATAATTTTGTTGCTCTGCTTAATTTTCATAAGTGGGCTCAAATATATTTTTGGAAGCTCTGCTAACGATGGCCTGGGTTATGATTTGGGCTAAATGCCTGTTCAACATGAAAGTGGGGTCAAACACAAACTTCCCAGCCCTGGGCAAGATGAAACCCCATTCTTTCCAAACTGGGTAAATCCCATGTGCTCTGTAGCCTCACTCCATGGCTGTATCCACAAAAGGAGCCAGCTACGTGTCTGCCAATGAATTAATCCCAGAACCCCTCTAAATCCATGTCCCATCCACCACCTCAATCCACACAACTCTCTGAGCTTCTTCCTTCAAGCTCTGCAAAATTTCTTGCATGTCATACTTGGGTTTTACTTCGAAATTCACATAAATATTCTCAGCCTAAAGCTTTTCTTTACATTGTTTGATTTTTCCAAGAGATCTTCCTTTCTCTCAACCATTATCTGAGTGGCAACAAAGCGGTGATGTGCTGGTGAATTATTTCTCTTTGTGCCTGGAGTTTGGAGAAGCCAACCTGGAGATAGTGACCAGTTTTTTGAGGCAGATCCCACTATCTCTTAATCAAACCTCAAGAGATCACTTACCCTTTACATATTCTGGGTTGAAGGGTGGGTTTTTTGCTTGTTTTTTTTTAAATCTAGAAAATCTGGTGAGTCGGCTCCGCTCTTAACATTTGTATTCCTTAATAGCAGCCACACTCTCAAGGCACTATGCAGGGAAACTGAGCAAGTAATTTTTGGTAATTTGTGCAGTGAGAGGGCTAAAAACTGGTTCCAAAATGCAGATTATTGTCCCTGAGGCTGAGGAGCTGCTGGATTCCAGCAGCATGGGCAGGATGAGATGCCGGCTGACGTGAGGAGGTGTAGGAGCTCTCTGTCTCCTAAGAGCAGGAGCAGCCGGCTTCGATCCCTGTGGAGAAAGGAGAGGAACGGAAGGGGACACAAAGTAGCTCCAAACCAATTTGCCTTAAGATGCGTCACTCTGCTTTATGTTTCTGCGTTTGCATTGGGATTTAAACCTGTCTTTTGCATTAGCTGAGGGTTTCACAGACAGGGGTGTTTCGCTGTGCTGAGAGTGAAAAAGGTGATCTGTGGGCACCGGTGTGTGGCTTTCAGGAGGTCGTTTTATCTGGGCTGAGCTTAACATGTCAGGTGCAGGCTGAAATTTAATCTGCACTTGCTTGTTACCAGTGTGGTTTTTATGATTTTCACCTAGTACACACCTATAACTGTGTGCATACACTCAATATTGTAATCTGAGCTCGTTTGAAGACAAACTACTGCCAGTGCTGCCTGTGTGAATATTGAGGTTCGGTTTTGATGCCATTAAAATCAATTTAATCTCTCCATCCACATTCTTTGATGGAGCTGTTTTGTCAGCTGGAAAAGAATAGATTTGAAAGAGCTTAAATAAAGTAGGAGCAATTTATGTCCGGCAAAGCCCACGGAACTAATAGATGTTAAAACAAATGAAAGAATGCTATCAAAAGTGCTCGTCTACAGTGTTGGGTTGGTTTTTTGGTTTTTTTTTAAATCCTTTAAAAAATTCCTTAAAAAAAATTGCTATAGATACTCAGCTTTATAATTCTGATCTGTTTGAGCAGGTATGCTCCACCTGCAAGGATAGGAAATAATTTTCAATGCATAAATGAACGTGCCTCTCCAATTTCCCACCCTGAGGAAGACAAAAAAAGAAAAAAAAAAAAAAGAAGCGAGACAAACCCACAGAGAATACTTCGAGCCCTGGTATCTCTTAAAATAACAGATGAAAAAAGAAATTTGAAAGCAAAACAAAGAGATAAAGAAGCATCAGCCGCTCAAACCCCTTAGGTATTATACCTTCCAGTGTGCGCCATCTGACTGACACACTTCTCCATATGCTGAGGAGGAGAAAGAACTATTCCCAGCTAACCCACAATTATGCCTTCATTATTTCTTTTTAATCTCCTCAGAGTTCCCATAGGGCCTCATATTTGGTTAGATGAATGTCCCTGCAACAGCCCAACTCCGAAAGCTCCGCGAGTCTCCGAGAAAAACTTTCATGTTATGCTTCGCGCAAATTTGGTCCGGAGCTATTTTTATCTTCCCCTCACTCTCCTTTTTCATCCCGTCATTAAATAAATTATTTTCAGGGCTGCTTTCAGTCTCTCTTAGGGCGCTGAAGGATTTGTTAGGACGGAATAGGAATAAGAGATATTTCAGTCATAATTTTTTTTTTTCCCAATGGTGCTTTTAGAGGTATTTGTATTTAGATTTTTTTTTACTGATGAGTTGATTTCTAGATGTACTTCAGGATTTAGACCACTTACGTAATTCTGTGCCAAAAATCCCTGGATTTCACTGGAAGAAGTGGTGTGACCTATTAGTCATGTTGAATGTACTTTATATATTTCACACTCTGCTCCGTGCAGATCTGAGATAAAAGGGTATAAACAGAGATAAGTATTTTTGCCTACCTATTCTGTCTGTAAAGTTATTTCGCTTGGGGGCCCAAAGTATGAGCAGTATAGTATTAATATGCTGAAATTGCTACAATTATGTTGTACTCCCACATTACCTTTGATGTGATATTTTGCAAATTGTTCTGTGCAGAATTATTTTGCTATGGTTACATTGTAAATGTCATTTTGTGATGAGATACTTGGAGATGTATATAATGACTTATAATAAACTTTATGGAAGAATCATAAATAAGAGATTAAAATCTTATATATTGTAATGGGTTTTTTTGCATCCTTATTCTGTACCACCTGTCCTGGTTGCTTGGATTTCAGCATTAACTTTCTTCTGCAATTCAGAGTTTACTTGGTGAACTTAGTGTTGAATGAAGGTGATGGAAGGACAGGGCTGGCTCTTGTCACTTCACGTCCTTGATTTTGTGTTCGTGCTGGGGGTTTTCAAGTGTTGGACTGACCAGTAAAACACTCAAATCTTCTTTTGACTTCCAGATTATTATTTTTGGTTGTTAAATCCATCAGCTTCTGTCTCTGGGTCTCAGCTTCTGCCAGGTTTCTAAGCAAAACCCAGCTAGAATTTTGTTTTCTGTTGTGGGGGCCAAGAAAATGAATTAATGACTTGTCTTAGATTTTGTAACTTTAAGGTGTCATCTTATAGTTACAGACAGATGAATTATGCTTAGAGCATAAATCTCTGCAGGTTCTCACCAGGTCTTTTTAGTCCCTGTTCAGTTTTAATATAAAAAATAAAAATGCAGGAACTGGATCCCCAAAGGACAGTCTGCATCAAGAAACATGAAAGCCCCAACACGCCAAAATACAGGGAGTATTGACTGGAATAATTGTGTGTGAGGAAGAAGATGAAGAAAAAAAATCCAAATAAAAGAGCAGTAATTACAGCATACTGAAAAGACCACATTTCTGCATTTCCAGAAACTTAAAGAAGAAATGAAAACCACGTTTGTGGTTTTGCTGCTAACTGGAAGCAGGAGAGTATCGCTTCTCTGGGGCAGGGTCAGACAGAACCTTTTACTGTGGCTTGCGGATGAAGGCTGCAGAAATACACTTAATGGGCTGAGAAAGAGGGTGTTGAAAATAGATCCACGAATGATAATTTGAAAAAGAAGTTGCCAGTCCCAATAACTTTCTTAAACCCACATCTTGGAAAGCATTTATGCTATTTTTGGAGCATGATGAAGTCCATCAAAAAGTGCAATCAGCTTTGAATGCAATAAAATAAAAATCAGGTTTGCAATTATGGTCTGGTTAAAATCTTCAAAAAGTGGGTAAAGTTTCTCCATGAGACAGAGGATTTATAATGGCTTTTGTAATGGAATATGTCAGTAGCTATTGGTAATCTTTGTATTTCATTAAGAGTAATTGTCTCAAGGTGTTCTACTGTGCTGTCCTTAGTAAAATTTTTATTTCATTTTTTCCAAGCACATTAAAGCCCTTAATTTAAGTGTTTAAAGGACATTTTGTTCCCTTAGATCCATACTGAAAGCATTAAAGACAAGTCAATAAAATCAAGATGTGTTTATCAGACCACAAGATGATCTTAAACACATCACGGAATGCTGCTAATGAAGAGGGAATCACAATCAGACAGATATAAAAACTCACCTTTCATCATCGCCCCACCCCAGGACACTGAGTCAAAAATTGCAATTTTTGGTGCAGGATTTGCCAATTTATTTTTTTTCCTGCTGCTTTGGAAGTCCCTCAGCTCTGTCTGCAGCTGGGGTTTGTCGTGTTGCTCACGGTTTCTGGCCCACTTGGACGTGCCAGGTGGGGTTTTCTCTGGCAAAATAAGAAAATAAACAGGAGGAGAAGGCAGCTCCATCCCAGTAATTTGCTGCCCACCAGGTTTTTGCACCTCTTCCTCTCTCTGCCCCCTCCTGCTGCTTCCCAAGCTGATGTGCTGATGAGGTGCTGGTGTGGAGTCACCACAGGAATTTCTGGTTTGGATAAGCAGGGAATCATCCAGGTTGAAGGTGTTGTAGGTATGGCTGTGCTGGCAGGATGGGTGGTGGCTTATGCTGTAAATCCTTACTAGAAGGCCATTTAAAATGTGTGTCACAGCACCCCTGGGACCTCCCTTGCTGCTGTCCCCAGTTACCTTTGGGGTTGGGATTCTGGAAGCTGATATTGTCATTATTCCTGTGATAATGTTGGACATGACCATTGCCAGTGGATTTAGTGGGTGACAGCGGGCTTTGGAAAGCCAAATATGGATATGCAGCACTCCCTGAGCTTTCAGTGTGTCTCATTTTTGACACCTTTGCCCAGGTTTTGGGGTGGTTTGGTGATGGTGTTAATCCAGCAATCGCTTCTCTTGCAAGTCCGTTCCTACCCCCAGGCTCAGCCTCTTAAGGATGCACTGAGAACTGGTGCTTAATTAACCACCTGCCTCCCCGGTAAGAGCTCACTCCAGTGCAATCCTGAAGGGGCTGCTGATTGAGGAAAACCCATTTTTAAATTATAACAACTCATTTTATATTGTTTCAGCACTCTGTGTGTCGCAGGCAGGGTGGGGGAATGGCATCTCGTTGAGGTTTTGGTTAGATACAGGTGTTGGAGATGAAAGTTGACTTTGAAGGCGTTAACTAAGACATGCCAAAAATCAGATTAGTTTTTAAATTATTATATTTTTTTCTTTGTCACGAAGCAAGATTGCCTTAAAATTTACAAGTCAAAGCTTCTGCCAAAGAGCCACGATCTGTGGACTTTTAACCGAGACTCTTGGCAGTTGCCCTAACTCAAGATCTGCTCAGTTTGTTTAAAGAAGGAGTGCTTAAAACTAAATGGCCACAGCAAAATTAAGTTTTCAGACCTGGCAATGGAATAGATTCAATGGGATTTCTGTTTAAAGTTGTGCTGTGAGGCTGATATTATGACCTGGCATCAAGTGACACCTCTGTGTTGGGTGGAAAATATCACCTTGTGCGGCTGAACTTTCGGGCACGGACATCACTCAGCAGAAGGGAACGAACACATAAGAATAATGCTCACAGATAATTATGCCACTTTTTCAGCCTAAATACCTTGGAATCCACAAAGACAGCTCACAGACAAAGGCGACACCAGCAAAATTCCCTGCGATACATTTCTCCCTTCATAATGACAGGAACATCTCTCTCAATATTACTCAGCTAATGAAGGAATAGATCTGCTGTGAAGTTCCTAGGAGGCTCATTTTCTTGAGTACAGTAGTAAAAGTTAGCTGATGAATGACCTAAACTGCTTAATGCTTCTACTTATAACTTCTGAGCAGCAAGGCGTAGCTCGGAGAGAGCTGAAGGAGTTATCCTCGGGAGGCCCCAGTGTCCTTGTAGGTTGTCAGAGTCAATGAGCCAGGTTTATTTCAAATGGCTCCTTAAATGAACATTTATTTTGTGCCAGTAACACGTTTTTGATTAACAGCTCCTTTTGACTAATTTGCTTCCCAAAACAGCCCAATAAAGGACTCGTTTAAAACATAATTAAAAGCATGTTATTGCTAGTAGTTAATACTGATTAAAACAGGCATTAAGACAATTATCGTTGAAGGAAAGTAAGCACCCCGTAGTCAGTATAGAATCCACTCTTACAGTTTTTATGCATTGCATACACAAGTGGGCTGTCTGCCAAATATGCAGAAGTTCTTATTCCGCACAGAATTGTATCAAAATTTGATTGCAATTAATTTATTTCTTTCTTTTTTTAATGGACAAGCAGCATGACAACATTTGCATTGGGTATTTGGATTTGGGCTTTTAGAGCACACGGTAAAGTTCATGTTGCCACTTTCTCTTGCCTGATTACTGAATTAACTTGTAACAAAAACTGTCCCTGTTACTGTGCCTTGTACTGGAACTTTGGAGAATGGGGTTTCTTAACTGGACTTCAGTTTTTGCATCTTTGTTTTTGGGTCTCTGCAGCTTCACGCTGTAAATTAATTGCTGATTTTTTAAATTTAAGGAAAAAAACCAACATGACCAAATTATTGACTATCAGAGGTGGGAGTTATTTTAGGTGCAGAAATGGAAGATAGTCTGAAAAATTTAAAGTCTTAATGTTTTGTGGTGGTATTTTTTATTCATTTATTTGGTGGGGTTTTGGCTGTATTTGGGTGGTTTTTTTAGGTTTTTTTTACTTTGCATTTTTTAATGTTTGTGGGTATTTTGGGGTTTTTTTGTCTATTTTTTTGTAGCTGAGTGCACAGAGACTTTCCTTCAAATACATCCTGAGCTCCTCAAAAAATCCACATAGAAATAAAGTCATGTTATTCTTATTAAAATAATGGAATATTTTCCATCAGAGTGAAAAATCAAGGATAACTTTTTAAGATCAAGGGCTTTAATTATGACCATGTAGCTTTTTATGCAATAATTATATCAAAAGAAAACACAAAAATATGTTTTTCACCACTTTAAATTTTTATGTGTAAGTTAAACTTGTCATTTCACCTTTGCATTTCGTTTTGGAACATCTTAATTCCTTAATTTCTCAGCTGCATTCTGTATCATGATCTTGCAATATGCAGCAAAGAAAAATGTGAATCTCCTGTAATCCCATTTAATTTAATAAATTTCTGAGAAGGGATGAAGACTTCTGAGGTTATTTCTAAGTTGCTTCATCTGTAGTTGAAAATTTTGAGGGAATTCAGCCAAGGAGTTGCTTTCAGCATTGATCTCAGCTTTTTCTGCCTTACCTCAATGTAGTATTAATACTGGAGAACCACCAAAATTATTATACAAGACCTTTAAAATGGACTCAAGGAAATTTTGTTCTTATTTCCAAATGTGCATTTGATTATGTCCATGTTTATTTATTTTTTTTTAATTAAAAAAAGGAAATTAAAATATATTAGAGGTTATTTAGCACATGGTTTTACGCCTTTGGCTGTAGAGGTTTTCAGAGTATCAGCTAAAATAAATGAATGTTTTCTGTTTTCCTCAAATTTTAGCACAATAGGGACTAAGGCAAAAGTCAAAGCTGCTCTGGGCGCCCTGTGCCAGGGCCTCACCACCCTCACAGGGAAGAATTTCTTCCCAATATCCCATCTAAACCTCCTCTTTTCCAGCTTAAAACTAATCCCTCTTGTCCTATCACTACATTCCCTCTTCCTAAAGCCATCCCACATGAACCTAAAGCTGTCTCTGGAAAAACTTGCTGCCCTCCCTGGTTGGAGGCTGGGCTTGTGCTCAAGGTGGAAAGACAAATCCATTCTGTTGAAAAAGAAAAATTATAACTATGACTTTGCATATAATTAAAATCTCATAAATATTTCCCCCCCCACACCCCCTTATTCTTCTGAAAATATCAGATGTGGATGTAATCCTCTCAGGGGAGCCCACATCTCTCTGTTTATCTGTTTTAATTAAACTGTTTGGTAATTCTTGGGGATAAAGAAAAGGGAAAGAAAAAAAAAATTATTCAGCTCCTATAGTTTAATGGATTTTTAACAATGACAGATTGAAAAGCAGCAAAAATAAATAATACAGTTGTTAAAACTAATAATGTAACAAAGGTAAAAAGACATCCCTGTAGGCCAGGAGAAGTATTAACGCAAACAGAGAAATCCCAACAACCCTGCAATCAAAGAGCAGCCAGCTTTCTTGTTTTCCCTCTAGGTGGACTGGCAATTAACAGCCCATTTGCAAGAACATCTGAGGAGTGTGGGGCAGCGAGGGAGGAGAAAAATCCCAAGGATTTGAAATTGTAGCAAATAGTTGGTGGAAGTTGGATTTAGTTGTGGATTAGATGGGAAATTTGGGGGTTTGGTAGTAAATGATAAAAGACGAGTTGCTATAGCTCTTGCAAATGGCCCTGGTGCCAGGAGGAGGAAAATTGAGGAAGGGAAAAGGGGGAGGAAGAAATAATTTGAGGTTTTGGGGAGGAATGTTTTCAGCAGCCTGCAGAAATTAGGTAATTTCCATGGATAAGAGAGAGATTGCTGTGGATCCATAGGTACGGATCTAGCACCAGCACAAGGGGCTGGAGATCTGCAGAGCTCCTTCTGGCCTTCCCATGGGATGAGGAGAACAATTCTGTGAGGAAAAGGAAGGATAAAAGGCATAACTTTGCATAGGGAATAGGAAAAACACAATAAGCTTTGCTGTTTCCTAAGAGCCGTGGAGGCAGGGAAAGCCAAGAGAGTGGAGATGAGTTTTTAGAGAACAGAAAAATTCCCTGGCCTGGGGACCCCATGGAGGTGTGAGCCAGGCTGTGTGGTGGAGGTGGCCTGGATGCCACAGGGACAGATCCTTTCCCTGAGGGCTCCTTGGACGCAGAGGGAGCTGAGCAGGACGGACAGGAGGTGGGACATGGGTACAAATATCTCCACTCACACCAGGAGGCCCCTGAGCACAGCAGGAGCAACAAGCACCAGCCAGGTCCCAAAGCTGCCAGGATCATTGCAGGGATGAGAGGGAATTGGGCGAAATTTTCTGCAAATGACTTGAATCAGATAGAATAAAGCCCACAAGCAAGGACAGAGAGAGACAGTGGAGCAGAAACCTTTCTGCTTCAGCCCAGCCTGCCCCAGTCACTTTGAGCTTTCTCCATTTGAAAGTGGAATTTCTGATTTTATTCAAATAAAGCCTGGCTTTCTTGTGTTTAAAAGACTTTTGGTCTTTGGGGATCTCTCTGTAGGTGATGGCTGCAGCAGATCCACTTCAAAGCTTTGGCGGATTCGGTGTCCTATCAGAGCAGATACTAATTAGTGAAGCTGTGGGCCCAATTCCCATGGGACAGAACCCAAGAGATACAATGGCATTATGCTGGAATTAGTCCCCTAAACCAAAAGAATAAACCTGCATAGGCAGAGCTCCATGGCAAATTTCCAGTCAATTCCAGTAAATATAGGATTGGGACTTAATGAAGAGATTGGGGAGAAAAAAAACCCAAAACCTTGTGCTTATTCTAGGATTGCAAAGAAAAAGATCTGGAGCTTTTTCATATCAGAAGGAGAAGAAAATGTTTGCTTTACAGCTCACAGTTTTGAGAATAATAAGGCATTCTTGTATTTTCTCGACGTAAAAGAAAGCAGGAGATGTGTAATGGGTGTATATAAACATATAAAAAGGGGATTTCTCACTTATATACAGAAGAGGAGAAAAAAAGGAGCAATATGTGAGAGGAAACAGGTGGGCAAAAATGGTACACAGTAGAATAAACTCATTATTTGCCATTGGAATGTGTGGCATTATTGCTGATGTCAGATGCATTTAGCATTTGCCAGTCTATTAGAAGAGAAAATGAAGAGCATCTGTCTTAAAACTCCCAAACAGAAAAAGGAAGCTCTGAAAGTTTGTGCTTTGATACCTTTGCTTCCCCACCACTCAGCAAGAAACTGCATATTGAATTGTTTGAGATGTCCTTGCTGTGGCAAGTCTTCCCAGCTCCTTGCAGGCTAATAAGGAGATGGATTTGTTGATACATTTTAGGAGGAGAGTGTGTTTGGAAGGAGAAATTGGATGCTGAGCTTTTGTTGTGATAGCTCTAAGACTCTGTATTTTGGCTTTGAGTTCTAAGACTCCATTTGAAGGAGGGGAAGAGGGAGAGAAACCAGCAGAAATGATTCAGGTGTCAAACAAAAGTCTCTTCCAAGAATAAGATTTATTTCACTCTGTAACCTCTTGCCAGAAGTTTGTGTTTTTGGGAAATGAAAATTTCTGTCTTGGTGGTATTAGTAAAGCAAAACCAGCTGAGCACGTTCAAACAATGGACAGAGTATGTCTCTGCTAATTTTGAATTTTCTGGCTTTTGTCACTGTATGTCACAACCATAATTATCATTTAAACATAGAGGTGAACTGCAAAACAGAACTGAAACTTTAGCTGAGAAATGCTGCATGAAAGAAAAGTTCCTGCTAAGTTGTGCAAAACTCCAGCGCAGCTCCATGTTTTAATTTATCCTCGTTTAAAATTCTGCATCTGCCATCTGCAATTACCCCAATGAAATGTTTATTTACCAGCAAAAAATAAGTTTATGTGGCAGTTTTTGGGGAATTTGGGCACTTTCAGAGACTGAATGATGAGCAGAGAATTACTGCCTTGGCAGAGACACTGGTGCTCACCTGAGAGCATGGGCCAGTGCCAGGGATATTTCATTCTGCCTTCCAGTTGGCAGATCACTCCTTCCAACCCTGTGGAGCAAGGTTTTGTGTTTCTCTAGTCTGGACAACTTCACATTTTAACTAAATTGCGGTAGAGTGGGTTTTTTTTAAAATGCAACAGAATAACCCACCTATAACAGCATATTAAAAAAATAATCTATGTAAATAAAACCTTCTCTCTAAAATTGGTAATTTGGGATAATAAAGATTTGCAGCTGCCTTCAAATTGGTTTTCTGACACAGCCAGGTTTGGTCTTGGGACTGCTGATGCTTGCTCCTCTCAGCTTTTGGGAATGTTGGTGAGAATTGGTCTCTCACAAGTTACAATCCAGCTTCATCGTTTCTACTCTGCAAGCCCAGGGCTATTTCTAGTAGCCCTTATTTGTGTAACTTGGATGATACTCCAGATGTGTACAGGGCTAATTCCATCCCTGATGGACTTCTTGGGCTGCAGGAAGGAGGAATTCTGTCTTGGTATTCAATTGAAACCCTAAAGTGTGCTCACACTTCCAGAGCGCAGGGATGGATGAGATATTGGGAAGGAATTCCTGGCTGGGACGGTGGGGAGGCCCTGGCACAGGGTGCTCAGAGAAGCTGTGGCTGCCCCTGGATCCCTGGAAGTGTCCAAGGCCAGGCTGGACGGGGCTTGGAGCACCCTGGGATAGTGGAAGGTGTCCCTGCCCATGGCAGGGTTGGAATGGGACGAGTTTGAGGTCCCTTCCAACCCAAACCTCCCTGTGACTCCATGATTTGCTGCAATACCTTTCTGCTGTTAAATATCTCTGCCTTGCTTGTGCCGGGTTCTGAGCTGATCATTCTGCTGTGTTTTCTGCAAACATCTCTGTAGAGTGTTTCATTTGAGAAATGAGTTCCTCATCCTGTAAAATCTTGTGCATATGCTTAAAACTGAGGTTAAATTGGAGTGAAAGCTTTCTTTTGGTGTGCTACACCAGGATGAAATAACTCCTATTTTCACTTTTCATCCATAACCAGGTGTGGTGTTTTGCTGCTGGTCTTTTTTGTATAAGGACTTGAATTAAAAACATTAGGGGAAGACCAATGGAAAGCTTGAAACAGGGATTCATGTCACCTTTCAAACACTCACTCATCTACACAGTTATAAATAGATAAAGGGACTTTTAGAACTAGGTATATTTAACCTTTTCATTATATTTTAAAAAGATTCCTTTTTTTTTGGCAAAAACTTTTTGTGCTGGTTGCTTAAAGGGAACACAACTAAACCCTTGAGAGCCCTGGCCTGGGTTTGGGTCTATACATGGGATACATAGGGTTACTTCTGTGTGCAAACTGTGGGGTTTGGGGTGGATTAGACATGGGATCTGCTTCAGGAATCATCACGTTATGACATGATGTGCCTTCCTTAACTGCACAATAGTGTGGCCTTTGTGCAGTTTTGTAGAAGCTATTCTTCCCTTTCTGTCCATGAAAACAGTTCATATGTCTGTCCTTAGAAATATCCTTTTGTTTTATGTGTTCAAGTAAGATTTCAGATGTTATAAACCAGAATCCTGCATAATGACAAAAAATCCTATTGGTAGCAGTAGGAGATGTGATATGAAGCCACTGATGTTCGTATGCTCTGAATCTCTGTTATATTTCCTTTTCTTCCTCTGGAACAAACTAAAAAGGCTTTGGCAAGGCAGGATCTTACAACATCAAACCCTACCGAAGGCAGATTCCCACAAAGTGCTTGCACAGCACAGAAAAGTTTGAGTGCTGGCGCTGAGACAGGTTTGTGTGGTACAGAAGAATTCTTATATTTGAATGTTTCTATCTTACAAGCCTTTATGTGTCAAACTTTAAGTGGAATTGACTGTTTATCCCAGTTGATTTTGACTAGTGACGCCTTCCAGGTTGGAGGGCACTCCCTTCTCTCTGTTTCCCATCAGCACTCCTTGACTACTGGCATGTGGTGCCAATTTGTTCCTTCTGTACAGAGAAGAAAAGAAGTTTGGATTTAATTTTAAGCCTTGACACGAGGTTTAATTTGCTAAAAAGGGGAGCTGTGCCATTGTAAATCTTGGAGGAGACACCAAGGTTGCAAAAATTGTCAGCCCAATCTGTTTTGAGCACCATTTCAGACGGTCTATTAAAGGAACAATATTCCTTTTCACGGCTTGTTCAGCTGTGAAACCACTCAGGTTAGAGAGGACCTGGCTATTTATTGTACTTTTTATTGCTTTCTGATCAAGTTTTTGTGCTAGGAGGGGAATTTATGAGCTGGGAATGATTTATCAATACTACAGATTGGAGGAAAAAAGTTGTTATTTTTCAGGTGAGTAAAGCTCAAAGCACAGCAGCTAAAGGCTCTGCCAGAGAGCCTCATAGAAAGAATAAAATCACTTTCCTATTAAAATCTCCCAGAATTACAGAATAATCACATAGTGGATCTGCTACCATGCTTTTGAGAGGAAAACTCTGGTGGAACATGATGCTGGCACTCAAGCACTGGTTTGTTACTGGTGTTGGGTCAGACCACACTCAGCTCTAAGGCTCTTTGGCCCCGTGTGTAGATTTTGATCTTGCCTAGGATGATGTAAATGGTCCCTCTTCCTTCACTGCTTACACTGCAGAAGAGGAGAGGTCTTAGCATGGAGCTCCACATCTCTGCTGACAATGGGAATTTGGCCATTGACTCCGGGTCAGGGTTTCAGCCTCTGCCCTAATTCTTTGTAAATGTTTTCTGAGCCATGATGATATTACCAGGGAAGGGCAGTATGACGTGATGGGATTCGGTAAATATTTATTTAAGCTAGTCTGGTTTTTAAAAAAAAAATAATCATTTGGAGCTGGTTAAAACCCAGAATTTCAAAGTACACCAGAAAAGCTATAATACATTAATGTATACTAAACCCTACACAGTATCTTTCTTCAGACCTTTTTTATTTTGCTTTTTAAGAAATGGATGTCTGACCCAATAGTTCATTTATGCTCATCCGTCACACAAGCCCTTTTTATTTCTTGGATTAAGTGCTACAGACCTAATAAATCATCGCTGCTCTCCTGGCACCATCCCAGCTCATGTTGTCAATCTGGGCAACGTGCGTGTGTAATGTTTTACATTCTGCAAAGCAGCAAGTTTTTGTTAACTTTAACTGTGTGCATTGTAGAGGAAACAGGAGAAATGAGAGGTAGGTGTGCCATGAGCTACACAATTTATCAAAAACATTGGTTTTAGGCATTTACAGCTGGCATGAAATGGGACCTGGTTCCAAATTTCCAATGGATTTTTTTTTTTTAAACAAAACAAGCACTGCTAAACCCTTTGCCAAAACAGAAGGGAACATGGATCCCATTTTCCCTTTGCATGAGTAAACCAGGTGGAATTGAGGAGGGTGGGAGCCGTGGATGCGTTCCTGTGGGAGCTCAGGAGCATGTGGGGCAGCAGAAGTGTGCAATTCTCATCTGTGCAGTTCAAGTATCACCTCTTACACCCCTGAGCACAAGCATTTTGATTTTTCCCAGACTTAAGTTCATGCTCTGTGCTGTGCATCATATCCCTGGGATTTATGGAGAGGAGATGTTGGGGGCTTTGCAGGAAGCCCTGTGGCCAACTTATCTGTGCACAGCTCCCGACTTATCAGCTCTGTCTCCCAGATCTTTTTCTCCTGGTATTTATAACTGGGTGGTTACTCCTCCTGAAGGTGAGGGATGAGTGCAGCTAGATCCACCTCTCCAGTTACTCTTCCTGCTGCTCTCTAACTCCTCAGTGGGAAGAGCCAATTAATCCTTTGGCTGCTCAGAGTCAGAAATCCTCATTTCTGAGTTGCAGCTGTCACCACTGTCTGATGTAGTTTTGATGGAGTTAAGGAGATTGTTTGAATCACGCACAACAAATGGCATTTATAAACAATATGCCACGTGGAAAATTTAACCTGAGTTTGTGGTGTCCTACAACACTTCAGTGAAGATGGATATTGCAGAGATTAGGCTGCGATTCATCATTTTTCTAGAGCTAAACCGACTACAAGATGCTTTCTCCTCATAAGCATCACGTGTTTGTTTTATTTGATGATGGCACCATGGATTTCAGAGCACGGAGGAGTCTTTATCCAGCTGATGTTGAAACCAGCCTCAAATCTGAGCCTGAGCAAACCCTGTGTCAGCTGCTGCTGAAAAAAGCCTGATGACCCAGGGCCAGCCCTCCCTCAATGCCAGGCATGGGATTTAAGTCAGCTGCTGAAATCCAGCAGCAGGAGATGCTGTTAGAGACGGGAAGTTTCTCCCAGAAGGAGACCTCTCCAAGCTTCCTTCTCATCCCAGTTGTCCTAATATTTCCATTTAGGGCAAGGCAACAACTCTGTTTGGGACTGGAGTGATCGGCAGTGTCTCGTGATGAAGCAAAATGTTGTTTACCTGCAACAAACAGAGAGAAATCCTCTCCCATGTGACTCCCGGGAATGTCTCAGGCATCCTCTGTTGGTCCACACAGACAAATTGCATTCAGAGGCACGCAGTGTTTGTGCAATTAATCAAGCCCGTTCTGAAGCCAGCATAATTTGGAAAGATGACCATTTATAGGAGATTTGTTGTTTGCTGACCGCAGTTACAATTATCTACGAGAACAGATAGGTCAGATTTATTCAAGTTGCTTTTTTTTGGTAAAAGCAGTATATTCTGTTAAAATTGGCCAGTGAAAAGATTTGTTTCCACGTGGGTGTGTATTTCAACGCTGCGGAAAAATGGTTATTTCATAAGCTCAGGCATCAATCTTTGGATTTACACAAATTTAAAATTATATTCCTAAGAGTTTGTAGCGGGAGCCAAGAGTTATTTTCTGGTTATTAATCTTTCTCCCCTATCCAAAAACATCCCCAAACTTTGTTTAGCTGTACGGTCTCTTCAGACTGTTGATTGTTCTGTACTGGGGCTGAGAATGTTGGGAGTTTATGTAACCAGTCTCTCTGTTTAAATTTCAGTGACAGATCTTTTCATTTTGTTTACAGCCAAATAACAATGCAAACGTGTCACGCTACGGCCGCGGACGTGGTGTGCGGCCATCGGAAAGGGCACTCACCAAATTGATTTCTTGATCTTATCCTCTTAAAAACTTATTAAAAGCATTTCATTGTTGTGTGCCGGCTATTAGTGAGCAAAAATAAGCTTTCCTTATTTACACAAGGATGATGGCCAGTCACTGTGTCTTGTGGGTTACTGGTTGTTTGGTTAATCACAAAGCTGTGTTATTACAGCCTGTTTGGAGTTTGCAGCTGAGCAGAAAAGCCACACATGGCACGATGGCGAAATGTTTCGCTGCAAACCCAAATACTTCAATAAAATCATATCTTTAATCTGTTTATAGGCTTGCAATATTTAAATTGCTTGCATGGCTTTGATTATAAACTTTTACGTCGGTATCTCCGTGCCGGAGTATTTGGTAATGCGAACGTCAATGCGAGGCAGCTTTCTGGGCATAATTATTGCTAAGTGATAATTTGCAAGTGAATTTGTGGAGTGTCTTCTGGGTTTTCCATCTGGTCCTTATCATGCAAAGATGTCCACTCAGCAGTGTTCAAGTTTTTCTCAAAATCCTTCCCCAGCATCTCCAGGCACAGAGAAGTCTCCTCCTATATCCTTGATAAGGTTTCCTAACCTTCCTAACTTCTGTTTGCTCTTATGGAAAGTATAACAGCTTCCAGTTGCTATGATATAATTAATTTCAGCATTTCCCTAGAATTTTAACAGATTTTTGAGGTAGGCTAATGACGCAGGCTTAGCTTAGGCTTTATTTTTGCCTACTGCAAAAAAACCACTCACATCCTAAAATCCTGTTCAGAAATTCCTCAGCCTCTGTCTTGAAACGGGTTGAGTATTTTCCTGCCACTGCTTTGCCTGTGGTGTGGAGCACTGAGCAGCTATTTGGGAATGATATTCCTCTTGTACTTTTTCCTGGTGTCCAGCCTAAACTCAGTGACAGTCAGTTTATACTTGTTTTATATCCATGCCAAGACTAAAATCCTTTCTTCATTTACCTTTCCATCCTGAGCAGTCATGTTCCTCACCCACTACCGTTTTTCTGGGATTAATGTGCCACCTTGAACTTGTACTTTGTGTAACCATATTTAATTCCATTTATATTAATCTGACCAAGGACACATGACACATTTATAGGAAATATTACCCCGTTTCTGGGTATGGCTGAAAGCTGCTAATTTTTGTATCACCAGCAAATTTCACCACGCTCCTCTTTAAAGCAAAATCGTAAATGGAATGTAAAGGTTTATTTTAAAAGTCTTATTCAAGGAATTTCTCCCGTATCTCGCCTCCAACTCAAGAGCACGACATATTGAAGTTGGTACTTCATATTGTTTATTTTTCACTCTTATTTTGCTGCTTTCTGCCTTGTTTTTCTTCCTTCCACCTCAACTTCATCTTGATGAATGCTGTGTTTACAAGAGATTTTCATGGTTCTTAAAGGGTTGATTATCACTGTCTTATAAAACCATTAACCATCCACCTCTCTTTTTGCAGAAATAAGAGTATAGGGTTAGCATCTGTTTAACGTTCCCCAGATAAATCTGTATTTTTCTTTTTTTCTCCTCAATTAGGATTCTTTTTTACGCGTGAAATTCAGTGACTTAAATACATTTGTTCAGGATTTCTGGATATTTGAGTACCTGGGAAAAGCAGTTGATCCGAAAGGTCCCCTGGACATATGGAAACTCTAGGAATATCATCTGCAGAGAACAAGTGGAGTGAGGCTCGTGTCCAAGCTTCATGGTCAGGAGTCATGAGTTTTATAGACCATATATGACGGTGTGTACACACAGAGTCTTTTCAGTAAAACACATATGAACTGGGTGATAATTGTTAGTTATTCCACTCTGCATGTTCTAGAAAAAGAAAGAAAAGCTGTTTCAGTTTTTGCGTTGTATTCCCACTGTGGGGTTGATGGGAATGAGTATCCCAGGATAGGGAGAGGGGGTTTCAACCCAGTTAACTCAGTTACTGCTCAGTAAAATCCAAAATTTGCCTGATTTGGTTGTTCTATGAAAATTTTGCCTGCTCTCCACAGAATTTTGATTTGGGTATTACCCAGTCGGGGATGCAGCTTCAAAGCTGTTCTTCTAGCTCAGAGGGCAGGGCTGTGGATAAAATCGAGCTCTGAAATGCAGGTGTGTGCTGAGGAGCCTTTGCAGCTTCACAGAGTCATGGAATTATTTGTGTTGGGTTAGGAGGGACCTTAAACTCATCCTGTTCCACCCCTGCCAGGGGCAGGGACACCTTCCACTATCCCAGGCTGCTCCAAGCCCCTCCAACCTGGCCTTGGACACTTCCAGGGACCCAGGGGCAGCCGCAGCAACATCTCTGGGTGCAGTATTTTATGTGTCAATGAGTCTCCACAGAGGTGAACTCTACCCTCATGCTGAGATGGACACCGGCAGCCAGATGGATGAAACGAAAAATGAGAGGCACAAAGAACAAAAACTCCATGATGGGACTGAAAAAAACTTGTCATGCATGGATATCATCAAATTCCTTCAGCTACTGGTCAACAGATGATTATGTGCATCACCATCATATAAAAAAAAATATTTGCAAAGGAGCCAAAAATCTGTTAAGTGAACTTGCAGGAAGTGAGGAAGAATATGGCAAAGATTTTGAAGAAAACACCCAGGAAACAAACTTCTCAGATTTCCAAGAAACACTTTTTCTTTGGAAAGAAAACATAAATACCCCCAACTTTCTGAACAAATGCATGTGAAGTGTGAGTGACTAAAGGATTAATTCTTCCCCTGCATGAACCCAGAATGAAATACCCAAATTCTCAATTATATGAACTGCTTGGCACCTGAGAATGCTCAATAGTTATTGGAAGGGGAAAATGTGTAGCAGAACTATCAGGCCAAGAGAAATCCCATTCACACGCCTGAGAAAACTTTGGGCAATGTCTCAAAAGGAAAGTTTTGGAAAAGCTCTGGTAAGAAAACAGAAGCTGTGAATCATGCCATGTGGTATTAAAGAATTTAGAGAGCACACTGAGAAGTTCCATATCAATGCTTTTTCTTAAATATATTCAACAAAGGGCCTATTTCCCTTCAACACTTTCAAATTTCGGCTTTCTCTCCCTTCTGCTTTTTAGCAGAAGAACTACTCAAAAAAAACTTGCACAGTTATAGCTTTTACTGTAAAATCCCTGGATTTCTTGCCTTTTTATTTTTCTGCTTCTCAATTGGTTTAGAGAGAATTTTAAAGTTATAGCCTAAAAAGGGAATATTAAAAGAAAGAGATTATAAAAGCAATTGTAGAAAAGTTTGGGAACTCATAACTTGTAACTCTTGCAACAGCTACAGCAGGGCTGCATATCAGAACATGTCATTTTGTTCTCCCAGAGTGCTCCAAAGTGGAAAAAATAACTTACTGAATCTTCGATTTCTTATCAGGGCTTTGCTGATCCATCAGTACAAAATTTATTTCCAATAATGGTGGTGGAAGAAAGAAATTCAGACTCTCGGGCTCCTTGAATAAAGCATTTTAGGAACTCATTCTCTGACCACTTTAGCTTGAATTTCAATTAGTGTTTGTTGAATCTTGAGTGTCTAGAAGTGTAAATCAGTTAAGGAAGATGCTTTGGGATTCATTGCTTCATCTGATTCCTTGGAACAGTCCAGGGCATTGGGATTAAATTGCCTGGAGCAGGCTGAGAATGGGAATTCTCCAAATCTAGTTTGGGTTATTTCCTATTCCTAATCAAAGCTCATTGCTGTAATCTACAAAAATTGAGAGGTTTTGTTGCTTTTTCATGTGGTTTTCTGGTGTTTATTTGTTTAGGGTTTTTTTATATATAATAGAAAATTATTTGTGTGGGCCTGACTTATACAGGGGTGGAAATGGATCATTCTAAGGCCATTCTTGCCTTGAAATATTGTGAGGGAGCAGAACATCACACAAGAGCAGCCCCAACCTTCAGACTGATCAACAACTCTGTCTCACTTGTGATCTTTTTGTTTCATTTGCAGAATTTCTTTGTTTTACATTTTTCTTGTAAGATCCAATGAGATCTTTGAAACAAACCTTCAAATGATGGATAAATGAAATTGATGACAAAAAAAAAATTAGGTTTCCAAAGGTTTTTGTTCATTAGACACATAAAGCCCTGCAGCAGTAGAACAAATAATTTTGGAAAAGGTCCCCAAAAATTTCTGTTTTCCTGTGTACATTAAGTGAATTTTCTATATTTTGATTTCAGTAATATAACAAATATCCCGGATAAACTAATATTTAAGGAAAGCTACATTTTAACCTCTATGGCTTTTCATTTGCTGTAATAGATGGGAATTTTCACTTCTTCTCTATCCCCTCAATTGAATGCTGTAAAACCTGTTAGTGACACTGAAGATTATATGGGTGCTTCTATGGAGAAATTCAGTCTGTATTTTGCTTATATCAAATTGTTAAAAATGGTGCCACATTTTCAGCCCAACCTGTGGCATGGGGACCTCAGAGCTCTTCCCAGCCCGGGTGTCATTAGTGTGATACAATCAGAATGTCAAAGCATGTCATTGACAAAAGGCACATATTAATTTTAATTTGTGTCATTAGTAAAAATTAGTTTAGACTGAAGTTTCACTTCATGTCACTGTTGCTCGACATGTCTGATAAGGAAAAACAACACATTAGGTTGTTAAATGAAAACATTTTAAATAGTTGCCTGCATAACACTCCCTTTTTATATAACACTTATATATTTTTCAATTTCCTTCTCTCCTTCTATGGGTTCTTTCCCCTCATTTTATTGGTGTACTAGTTTAAAAATATAAACTGCGTAAGTTGGCTTTTTCCTTGCATGTGGGGCTTTTATTAGAAGAGGTTCACAAGTGGATTTTATTAGAGTAAAAATCTGTGAAGTTTGGGACATATTAAACTGTGCTCAAGCTGCATCTTTTTGTCATAAAACACTGGTGTCTCTCTGAACTGAATTTTTCTCAATAGAATACTTAGAAAATAAAAGCACAGCTTAATTTTATTTCCAAGCAGGTTTAATTGAACTAATGATTCTGCACTTCACTGCAATATTTTGAATATCCAAAATTGTTTATTTTGAGTAGTGATTTTTATCAGGCAAGGCTTTTTCTTTAAATTCCTGCAAATTTGTATTACTTTAATTATACATTCTGCCATATCCATTAGATATTGAAAATATCTGTGTTTCCCTCAAAGGTTTACTGAATTATATTTTACTTTAAGAATTGCATTAAATGGCAGTGGGTACAACAAATGAGAGCTGCAGTCTGAATCATTAATTAATTATTATATTTAAAAGAGTTTCTTATTCCTACAGTGATTTAGTGTTGCTGTATGATGTGGGATTACTGATGTATTGAAACATTATTAAGCTTTCTGTGGGGAATTCAGCCTATTTTTTTTTTTCCCATTGTGAATTGGTGCATAAATATGTATATAGGGAAAACCACAAACCCTCTATCTGTGTGCTTTGCAAGACTAAGAAGTTGGTTAAAATTCTGCTGAAGTTCATTAAAACGAGAATTTTAGGCAGAGTAAACCATGCTGCCAGTCTCTTATTATTTCCTTTCACATCAACGCTGTTTCTGGTGTCTGTTTTTTTCCTCCAGGCTGAAGTTTGGCAAAGATATTTTCTGCTTTAGGGGTGACTAAACTAAAGTAGAGATTGTTCAAGCTAATTGTATTGATAATTTCATTCACCAGGACCTGGGTGGGAACTTCTGGTGTAACCACCATTTAATCCCAGGGTGTGTTTAAATACAGAAGTATTATTAATTTATACCAGCACGAATCATTGCAACATGACAGATACTGGTAGTTCTTGCTTTATTTTTTGTGTTTGGCAAGTTTTTCCTCTCTGCATATTGCAGTGGTGTATTTTTTGTTTGTGCAACACTTTGTAAGACAGATAAAAGAAATATCAACTTCAAGGTCTCTGAGTACATCCTGTGCTGCTTTCCTCTATTAAATTTAAATTATTAAATGGTATTTTTGGACTCTTTTCACACAAATGCTTAAGTTTTCGACCTGTCTGTTACTGCTACTGCAGAAAGAAATTTAATGTGAACCAAACAATTAAAACCAAGACATTTATGATATCTAAATTATGTTATTCCTCTAAGTCTTAAACTTGGTTGCATTGTGCCTCTGCTCTGTGTGCTGCTGCTGACTCTCCCACCAAAGAGTTTGGCCAGTTCCCTCTGGCCAGAGAGCACTTCTGGAATTACAAAATACATTGGGCCTGTTTTTCCTTCCCTTCCACAGGCAAAGCTTCACAAGACCAAAGCCTGCTGGACAAATAAAAAGAGCTAAAGAGTTGAAAGAATCTGCAGAAAAGGCAGTTTCAGGCTTCTTTAACAATCCACAGATGCCAAAAGGCACAATAAGGAGGAGATTCACATCAGCGATGTGACAGATATCTTTTATTCCATGGTGATGCTGTCAGGAAAAGCAATTTAATATGGACTCTCTTACCCCACTCTCATTTAGGCGTCCAGGTGACTCAGTAATGCACCCCAGGAAAATTTATCTTCGGATATTTACAGAATCTGAGATTTTCTGACACAGAAAAATGCACTGTGCCGGAAAAGGGCTGGGGAGAAGCAGTGCTTGTGCAGGGGAGGGGTTTTTTCCCAGGGTATGGAAATCACAGGAGTAGCAGCACTACAATATTTTGTGTTTGGTGAGTTTTGAGAGGTTTGCAAGCTTATTTATACTGGTCTTCTTGGTTGAGACATGAAAAGCAGGATATTTTGTAGCGTTTATTCATTCAAAGGCTTTATAACAAAGATTTCTTCCCTTCGACAGCCAAGATTATAATCTGTGCTCTGAGAATTTGTTTTTATCTGGAAATCAGTGGGGAGAGTGTCCAACCCATTTTTTGGGTTCTTCTCACTGAGCTGGTTACTCCCCTCCATCCCAGGCTCTCAATAAACCCTTTTTATGGGACAATTTCTACAGATCTCTTCTCTTTTCCTAATGCTTGAAACTGTAGGGATTTCCCAGATAATCCAGGTGTGCTGGCCCTCAAACCAACACATAAAGAACTTCTTGGATATAATTAGGGTATAACCCAACTCTTTTCTTTCTAAATTAATCCTCAATGCTCGAAAAGTGTCTCGTTGTTTTCCAGTGGCATAAGGAGGTGATGACTGAAATTACCAAAGGAGTGATTTGCAGGATCTATGGGGGAGTGTAGGAACAGGGGAGGAGAGGCGTAGGCAGAGCTGGCAAATTCCTTGGGATGCACCTAAACCATCTCTTTTCAACCAGTTTTCCCTACAAAAGCACTCATAGGATGAGCGAAAAACACATGTTTGAAGAAGTTATGTTTTAGAGCTGAGCAGTTTGTAACAGAGAAGGTAGCCTAGAATTATTAGTCAATAAATCAAAATTAAGATTTATTGCTCGTCTTGCTGCACACAAATGTATGTAAAGATACATAAAGAATTGCAGTTTAGGAAATACTTATTAAGAAAAGGAGCCATCAAGGAGAAGCTTTAAATTTTCAAATCTGAAAGAGAAATCTGTGTTCTTATTCCTCTTTAACTGGGAGAGGAAGATTTTAAAAATTTGGGTAAATATTCAGATAAAATCCATGATGCAGAATTAAACACTAAATACCATTTCAATCTTTAACAGCAAGATTGATTTTTTTTTCTTTTTAAAATTGCTTGTCAGTTTACATAGTCTCAGAATTTATTTCTGGTTGTTTTTAGCAGCTGTAGGTGTATATTCTGATATTTTGACAAAGGAAAAGGGTAAAAACACCTGTGAATTTAAAAAGCTGAACAAGCTTTTGTTGCAATAACCAAAACTCCCCTGTCTCTCTGAGGAAACTTCAGAGGAGCTGTACCTACATGTGTTGTCTCACGTTTGAGCATTTTAGGAGGATTTTCTGGTTTGTTTTGGGTTACCACTGAACTCAACTCCCTTTTCTCATGGGATCACTGATCCATGAGCCCCAGTTCAGGTAGGATGGGGGAAATCTCTCTCTCATTAGATTTTAATCCCGGGGTCCATGTTAAAGATTACTGGAGAGTGGACAGGGAGTTTCTTTAGGCTGAGAGATTCAATTCAAGTATAATTTTTGAGTTTATTTCCAGTCCTGTGGAGCCCAGGGTCCTGAGCATCTCAGCACATGGAATTTGTTCCCATGGTTGGATGTCAGCTCCTGGAAACACAGGGATTATATGGGAAATGCACTCTTCTTTCAAACTTATCTCTCCAGCCCTGTTTAATAAATGATGTGTTCATGATCTTTTAACATCAGTAACAATTTGTTAGTCATATTACAGCGCAGAAGAGAGAGACTGGGAAGTTATCTGAACCATTTTAGAACTTAAATTATCCACCATAAAGTGCAGAATAAAATTATAAAGACTTCCTTGTAATACAAAATTCATAGAGACAAAACTCTAATTTCCTGATGGATATATGATATTAATGTAACGGATACCTCAGTGTAGTTAAATTGCATTAAATGGTTATTAATGCTTGAATAAACTTCAAGGAAGTGGGTACTGGTTGAAATGGGATAATATTTTGTTCTGCTAAATTATACGTTAATTGGTATTTCCTCTCTTGTAAAAGGACCTAAAGGGCTTAATAAAATATGTGGTGGAAACATTAGTTTTTCTTCTTGAGATGTTAAGTCTAGAGCTTAACTGGAAACATTTCAAATCATTCCCAGAAAATTCATCGGCACTCGTGGTGACATGGCTTACAGGACTTCCCCAAATAAACAATTATGGCTTTCAGTCAGGAATATAGAGGACAGCAGGCAAGGAGAGGGAAGAAAATGTATGAGTGACTTGTTTGCTGATTTATTTTCATATTTGAAATTATACTTTGCTTAGATGTAAGCAACTGCTTCCAGTGGAATATGGTGGATAAGAAAGACTCTTGGCATGGGAGACCACTGCTCGCGGGGTAATAGAGGAGGGGAGCAAGAAAAGAGCCTCTTTGGCTCAGAATTATCCTCTCTGGATAATTAGAAGAGGTATCAGCAAATCAGGAGAAGATTGTTTAAGAAAATCTCATGGAATAGCTGAAGCTCTCCTGAAGTGATTTTTACTCCTGGTTTGTAGAACTGCTTATTCCTTGTTGTGTCAGAACTGACCAGAATTGTTATCTGAGGACTAGGTGTGATATTCCTACATGGAAATATCATGTATGGATACTCTTTCATTTTGAGAAGGAAAAGAGAGAAAAAACCCCCTCCTTTTGAATATATATATATATATGAATTTATTGGTATTATGGATAATCTTCCTTTCACTTGTACATTCAATAATACTGTGCTTAATAATTACTGAAAATTAGGTATTTCCAACTCTTCTTCTGTAAGAACTTTAGCTGATGGGTGACTGAGTGCTGACAGAAAATTAACTACAACACAGAAAGGGAGTAAAATGATTTCCTGGAGGACACATGAACAAGGGAGGATGTCTCAGCCTCTGGCTTTGTAAAAGCCATTGATGTTTTCATTGCAATGTTGTTGGGTTTTCCGAGGTGGATGTGCAAGGTCATGTTTTCTCTGCTCCTCGTGGCTCCCTCCCCATGTTAAAATCTGCCTCTCCCCTTACAGTGTTTTCTCATAAATATTTTATTTTTTAGGTGATGTTTTCTGGGAAGCAGAAACTGAGGTATTCTTTCTGTGTAACTTAAAGCAAATCACTGGGAAGGAATGAGGTTAGCCAAAGTTTTTGAGCTCTGTGGTTTGTCTTAGAAGGAAAGCACGATAGTGGAATCAGAGACTTTTGATGCAATATAAATACTTTCATATTTACGGAGAATGGGCAAGCTCCCATTTCCTGATTGCTGAAGGAATCATAGAGGAGACAGAGCTTTTGTTTCCAGCCAAGTGTGATCCCTTTCCTGGATTTAATTCAGAGTCTGGATATGACTATTTCTCTCTCTGGGCCTTGTCTTTTCTCAGCTTCTCTTCTCTTTCTGCTCGTTTTTCCTCCAAGGCACATTTTAGACAATCCCAGAATGGTTTGGGTTGGAAGAGACCTTAAAGCTCCTCTTGTGCCACCCCCTGCCATGGGCAAGGACACCTTCCACTGTCCCAGGTTGCTCCAAACCTGTCCAACCTGACCTTGGACACTTCCAGGGATGGGGCAGAGCTGATTCTAAACAAAAAGTATCTTTAAAAAGCCAGGTGCTGAAAAGCCCTTATTTCAAACTCTGTGTTGGATTGTCAGAGGGAATTTAAATAACTTCTGGCTTAATACAGCTGTTCAGCAGTGTAAGATGTTTTACCACGGAAGAATAAAGCCATAGACTGACAAAACTCCTCTGAGGGGAAAAACCCCTCAAACAACATTTTATTCTGCTTATTATTTTAAGTTCTACCTTATGTTCTACATTTAAGTTCTACGTTAAGTTCTAAGTTATTTTAAGGTGCCAGGAGAAAACAAGTGGCTCTTAGGGACATGGTTTAGGGGTGGACTTGGCAGTGCTGGGTTTAATATTAGACTTGATGGCCTGAAGGGTCTTTTCCAAATCCCACCATTCCCAGTGAGTCCGTGGCTTCTCCCAGGGGGGCTGTGGTTTCCCTGGGGCAGCAGAGTGTTTTGGGAGACCTTTGAGTGCAGTGACAGTGAAAAACCTGAGCCCTGAGGGACTCGGCATTCCTGGAGATGAAGATCCCTGGGAGCTTCACCCCTTTTTGGCTGGCAAAATGCAGCTGGTGTGTGAGGGAGACCTCGTGCTGTTCACTGCTGCAGCCTAAATTCATTTCCGATGGGGAAAACCACAAAAATAATCAAGGCAAAGTCATTTTACCCTTAGAAATATATAAATATATTTTTTTAAATGAGAACAAAAAAGAGAACTTGAACTGGATACCTCTCACGGTGTTCTGAGTGGTGTGAGGTTGTCTCCATGCTTGTTGTTGGGTGTAGCTGAGTGTTTATAAGGAGCAAACTGCTATTTTGGAGTGTTATTACCATTTTCTCCAGAGCAGAGGCAGCTCAGAACTAAGTCTTGCTCCACCAGGGAGGAATGATTTATTGGATGATCTCCCTGAGCTCCCAGCCTTTGCCTTCCCATCTTCAATACCCTGCACAAGAATGGAAACACTTCGTGGGCTCCCTCTTAATAGGGACTCCCCCACTCCAAAACAAGATCTTTATCCAAAGATTTTAATTAATTGCAAAAGTTAAAAATAAATTGTGCTGGAGTACCATTGATAATCCTCCTAGGCTGGCTTTCATTCATGTTAATGTGTAATACAGCCACAGTAAGATTTAATTTTAACCATAATTATAAAAGTTTGAAATTAAATCTTACTGGGGATGTGTTCTCCATTAATATGGACAAAAACTGATCTGGGAGGATTATTATGGGGGACACAAGAAAGATTTAATTTTTAACTTTTATAATTAATTCAAAAATGTGATAAAGGATTTTGTTTCAGGGGAGGGGGGAGTGCTCTCCAGACCACTAAGACATCCCAGCAGTCTTTCAGAGCCATCTTAATTACAGCCTCAAAGAATTATTTGTTAGAGAATGGTGGTCAGGAGCTCAAACTGCTTCTTTTATCCAGAAATAAATGTGCAGACACTTGGAAACTTTCACTGAATAAAGGACTGCAGTTGGTGAGGAAAGAAGATCAGGCGGATTTATATATATGTATGCATATATATTTATATTTTTGTGTTTATACGTGCAAATACATGAACACATGGAGGTAGAAATGCACATCTATATAAAAATGGATATAGATATGTAAATATCCATCGATTTTATGAATAAATGTGCATGTACTTACATAAAACTTGTAGCAAAAAGGCATTTGCTCTTTACTTTTCTAATAATTTACACAGATGCATTGACATATGCACCTAAACATAGGGATAGGAATTTTTCCCATTAAGGAGTTACTGCAGTAGGAGAAAAGGAAGATTAATGGAAACCATTTCTCACAATGGATGCACTTGCATGTGGCTGCACTGAATTTCGGTGTATTTGTCACGCTGCAGAATGGGCAGAAATCAAGGGAATTTACTGAAAATTTTCTATTGAGGATCAGATTACGATAAAATTAAAGATGAGTGAAAATGATTAAAAGGAGTGCAGCATCAATTTCACAGGTACATGTTTAGGAATCAGTTTTGGCTGTCAATTCTGGCTCTTCTCTTAGGCACCAAGCCCTGATGGTTTCAGGTTCACTTCGTGTTTGTGAGCCCACATCAAACACAAGATTTTCCAGTGCAGAGGGGTTGGATTTTTGAGTCCCGTTCGTGGTCACACTCTTTTCTTTCAGCTGCTCATT
The DNA here is from genome assembly GCA_013397115.1 of Edolisoma coerulescens. Taxonomy (NCBI): domain Eukaryota; kingdom Metazoa; phylum Chordata; class Aves; order Passeriformes; family Campephagidae; genus Edolisoma; species Edolisoma coerulescens. Next base: position 98,505 of record VWZW01006445.1, on the reverse strand, counting down.
TTTTTCTTGCCTCCGGTGTTGAAATTTCAACATTCAGTCTGAAAATTTCAGAAGATTCTTTCCATATGATACCAAGAAATCGTATTTAATGATGAGTCTTGGTGAGGATGCTCAGAGTTCAGAGCCAGGTATGAATCCTTTTCCTCAGTTTCTAAACTGCTGGGGGTCAGTTTTAATTGTTTGGTTTTTTTCTTTAAAGGTGGCAGCTCTTTGTACTTAATTAAGTACATTTTTATTACAGTTTGAATAATAACAACCTTTATTATTATTAGTGCTATTTTAGTTTTGAGGGTTGGGGTTTTTTTGCGTTGTCCTGTAAATCTTACCAAGCTTATTTAATAACAAAATAGAAAAATAATGACAAAATTTTAAAACTTTTTTTCTAAAATCACTAACATTTTGAAAGCATAAAAAAAAAATTCCAAAAGAACAAAATAGGGAAAATATAAATATATTTGTGAAATTCTGCATCTTTGTAAATATATATCAAGCTGGCCAGACTCTTTCTTCTCAACTTCATATTTTTAGAAAATATATCTGTATTTTTTTCTCCCCTTTTACTACAAAAGTAAAATCTGAAGAACTCCACCTTCTGTTCCTTAACTCGATGTGATATTTAATGTAGGGTTGCTTTTTTGGTAATTTGGTTTTTTTTTTTCATTGATATTGTAGGATTTTTATGAGCATCTGCTTTCATTCTTTATTGTCCTTTCTATGAGTAATCAGGTTTGGACCACACTGTAAAACACATTATTATGAAATTTTGTAGTTATAAAGGGCAGATTCTTCCTGCATTAGCACAATAACCACTCCTTGCTGTAATTTACTTTAGTAAATGGCCCCAAGTAAGTAAAGAGTGCAAAAATTACAGTTACAAATCCTTTCTTTTCAGTATTATTTGTGACAAACAGCTGCTATGCTTCGCAAAAGCTTTGAAATAATAATGGTGATAAAATCAAACTTGAGGAAAATGCTTTTTTTCCCCTCTCTTCTTTCTTACAAGGTATTTTTTGTGCTCTGTTAGAGGCTGTTGGAATACTCAGAGAGTTTGATTTAAATGGGTGAAGCCATGGAGGGACTTCAGTGGTCCTTGGTCCAGCCCATAATTAGTGTTTGGATGAGGAATAATATTAATATTGGGACATGCTGAAAAGTAAAGTTGTATTCTTAGGGTGAGGGTTTCCTCTTAGAACCAAACATCTGAGGAAAACTTGCTTTCATAACCACTCATCACTAACATTTCTGTGCTGAATGAATGAAAATTAGATATATTTAATATATTCTGAGGATCCAAAAGTTCTGAAATAAATAATAACAATTATTCTGTTTGTAAACAAGGCATTGGGCAGGGTATGTTATAAATTATGGAGGATGCTTTAAAAATAGTGGTAACTCCATTGTTATTGTGTTTTAATTGACACTTAATTTGATCTTCTTGTGGCAGAACAAACCTAATAGGGTACAACTCTTTCCTCTCTTCTTCAAAACTCCTTAATTTCCAAGAATCTTCCAAATAACAACTGATACATTTCATAAAAATGTAGCAAACCATGAATTTTGAAGTCTGTGCATGCCGTTGGAGATATTTTAGGTAATAATTGACTATTTAAGTTATGTTGTATGTGGTGTACACATCTGGCTGCCTAGCAAAAAGGAAATGGTGGTGATTTCCAAAAGCCCCAAACCTTGTCAGAAAATACCAAAGTGCTTCTAAATCTTTACTATTGAAAAAAAAAAAGAAATTAATAGAAGGTATTTTATTACAGGGTCTCCCCTTCAGTCTCCTTGGCTTTGAGCCAAAGCACACTATGAAGTAACAGCTGGAAATGCCCCCTGCTCCTTCCACTCTGTTGTTTCTTTGCCTTGGCTTAAAATTAATCTTATGATTTTTGAAAAATAACGTCTCAGACATTTTGTGGCAAGCCCCAATTTTTTCTCATGACGTGGCCCTTTGCCCACGTCCAAGGTGACACCGGAGTGATGTCCCTGTGCCTGTGCAGCCCGCGCTGGAACCGGGACACACTTCTGGGATGATGGATTCAACGTTGACGTGGAACCTGAACATAGAACTGGCAGTGACAAAAGGAACCACGATTTAATATCTTCCATGCCACCCTCCCCACTCCGCTTGCTCAGGGTCATGTCTGCCCAGTGCATTCTTGTGATTTGCGATAGAATATCCCGATGCTCAGCAAGCATTTATGGAAACCTACAAGAGCCTCTCCGTGGAGATGTTTTGTGCTTGATACAACAGGCAAGGGATTTCCAATATGACATTTTTCTTACAAAGGAAAGTCTTTAAAATAGATTTTCCCCGCTCGTATCTAGAAGATAGGACAGTGCTCAGTTGAACATTAGGTCATTTTAATGATAATATTAGGTGCTAGATAAGCTTAAAATACATCACAGCCTGCAAAAGCCCTCAGCTAACTGGTGCATGAGTTGAGTTGTTTTCAATTTGTTTGCCTTTGATTGGTTCTAAGAGTTACATATTGCATTTACAAACTCCCAGGGGACCCTTTGGGTGTGAACTGTCCTTTACATTTTCACTTATCCAGCCCAACATTCCCTTTCCCATTGTGTCTCCTTGGCTCTAAGTTCTTCCAGTACTCAGCAGAAATGTTCTCTGTCGAGCACAGCCAGAAGTTATCACACCCCTGAGGAAAGCTGAGCGTTCGTGTTGCCACAAAGTCCTTCCCCCTTCCCCAGTGGTGCTGAAGTGAAGATTTCTTCCCAGCTGTTACTCCCTCTTTCCCTCTTCCTCAGCACCAGGTTTGAGATTTCTGCCTTTTGACCCAATTCCTCTTCTCCCCTCTCCAGAAAAAACAAGCAGGGTACCTGGAATATTCAGTTTTCTTGTCTGCATGTTGGAGCCTTCTCTCTATCTCGCATTGTTTTGTCAAAGGGAAGGAATTTTTTTTTTTTTAAGTAATAAAAACTCTGCTTCTGCAAAACTGCAGTTCCTTAAGGGACTCAAAGGCTTGTAAAACATTTTTTAACTTGGCCATGTCACGACTTTGTCACACGAGTTCTGCATTTCTGTGCATGTGTAGTTTTCTATACTTTGCGCTTATTTTGCCCCGAGATAAGTAAATCTACTTTTCTAAGAGATTAATTTAGGTAAAATATCCTCCTATTTTGCATTAACCATGTAAAAAAGAACAATGACTTCTACCACCACAATGATGTAGCTAAATTCCTTGTCCAAAAAATCAGTTTTGTCAGCACAGTTTGCTTCCAAGTTTGTTTTATACATAGAAGCAGATTTTTTGGGATACCTTCAAAGGTTTTTTTTCTACTTTTCCCACCTCTCCTCAATACGAGGGAGATTTTTTTAGGACACCCAGCAAAGCTCAGCGATGTATCTGGCAGCAATCTAAATTGTGATTAGCCAATGGAATTCTGCATTTCCATTAAGGCTGAAGCCCAGTGTTCCTGAGATTTATATCCCCGAATCTCTCCATTGATTTATAACCTGGTAATCCTTTTATCCCCATTTATATGCAGCATAACTTGACGTAAGTGCTCGAATGTCTCCATTAATCGAATCCAAGAGTGTTGGACTGAGAAACTGGAGTAAAAACTTTTAGGCCCTACTGTAAATACACTTTGTGTCAGGGGAAGGCAGGAGGCAATATGTCCTTGAGTTGAGCTTTATGGAAAATGAAGGAGGAAAAAAAAATCTAACACCTTTTAATGCTATATTTGGAGTGATTTTTGGGGTAAAAATGTATTAAAATATATTTTTGTTTTTTGCATCCTCACATCCTCACAACCCCACTCCTCAGTGGATTGCAATGCTATAGGGTGACATCCACACGGGTTACCTGGTTCTTGGTGCCCAGGTGACAATCAAGGTCCCAACCACAACACAGCGGTTTTTTTGGGCTGTTCAAACCATTGGAATAATCAGGAATGATGTAGCTGGATTTTGAAAACCATCACTGGAAACCAGTTAACTCTCTACTTGCTTTAGGTGTTGGAACATGCCTGCTGCTGTTAAAATCCAGGAAGTTTTCCTTTCCTTCAAACCCGGCAATATCAACGTTTCCCTTGTAGAGCACACAGGCGTGGAGTCCCAACACTGCTAATTTTAATTATGTGATTGGAAATTCAGTAGTTACAGCAGCTTTGCATTATTGGTGCTCCTTTAGCATGGATGTAGGAATGAGATGAAAACCTCCCTCACAAGCAAATCCGTGGAGTTTCTCCGAAACAATGGCTCCAACCCCAGCCCCTTCCACAACCTTTTCTGGCCACGTCTGCAGAGGATGGGGCAGCCCCCTGTTACACTTAAATCAAATCTGTGGCACAGCAAACCCAGGAGCTATTAAAATATATTTATTATTCATTATTAGTAAATTGCCTGCGTGTTGTTTAGTGGAGAGTGGCAAACTTACAATTTTGTCGACTCATTGAAAGTCTACGGTGTGGTGTCCTGCAAACCCCAAATTTGTATTTATAGCATTAATTTTAGAGCTCTGTTTAAGCAATTACCTCTGTGCATTACATGAAGAAGGTGCAGAATAAAGGTAAATGTTGCAGAGTGCTGGAAATCTGCTGGTTGGAAACACCACTGTGTATCTTGAGACTGAATGTGCTGCTGGGACAGAGCCTGATTTAACCCAGAAATTTACAGGTGAGACTGTGGAAGATAATGTGTGCCACTACTGAGGATGTGTTAATAAATTATAATTTCGAATGCTGCATGCATCCCAATTGCCTCTTTAGTAAATACTTAACACATTAAAGCCTGCCAGAAAATCAGATGAAATGAAACCAATTTAATTCCTTAATTCGTATTATGTTATGCAATACTACATCATGTTGCGGCCATAGAAACAAGAAATTGATATTTTCTGAAGTCGTTCTCCTGTTTCTCAGCACTTTGTTAATGTGCTGGTTCTCCCTTTAGGGACAGAATGATAAGAAAACTTTCCATCTTTTGGGTGTAATCTCATCTTACGCTGTGGGAGGAAAGGAGGTGTAAACAAAAAGAGGGGCATCATTCCTGCCCTCCTTTCTTGTCATGAAGTAACTTTACTGTCAGAATAATTCCAAGAACTGGCATTAAATTCCAAGAACTAACATTAAATTGTTATATTTAATGCTAAAATTCAACGTTTTCCCATCACAAACCTGCTTAAAATTTGCTGTGAGCACCTTGGATGATTGAGTTCAGTTAAAATGAAACATGGATTTGAGTACACGCAGTATTATTTAGGAAACATCTAGAAATAAAACCAACTGACCAAAACCCATGAGGGGGAAATGCTTCTCTGCTCACGGCATGTGTGGGCTGAGCAGAAAGGCCCGGAGAAATCTGGGAAGTGGGATGGTCATCAGCAACAGCATCATCAAAAAAAGCTAATTAACCTGAAAAACGGCCGTGGTTTGGGTGAACATTTTTGAAAAGACAATTCCATGATATTGAGGAACAGGTTGAAGAATGAGCTGTTTGTGAACATTTTTTAAAATCCTTAGTGATTTTCTGAATTTTGAAGCAAACTGAGTACAGTTTGTAAAACTCTTGAGAATTCACTTCAAAAGCAAAAAAAAAAAAGATATTTTAATACAAGAGCTTTAGATTTCCTCTGTAATGGAGAGGACTGGGACCTGCTGTGGGTTTCAGCAAACAAAGTGAGAAAGGAAAATGAACTTGAGCCTGGTAACAACCTGGAATGACCCTTTGGTGGTTGGGTTCAGCTCTTGGAGGGAAATGCCAAAAACCGTTTATTGGGTATCTGATATAACCCTATAATAACTCAATAGACCTTTTTTTTCTGAGTGAAGCCAAGAGAATTTTTCTGGTTCTGCCTAAAGGGAAAAGAATTTGCATTGCAACACCCCGGACAAAAAGAAGATATTGAAAAGGATTTAAATATTACCTTAATTTTCCAAGAGTGCTTTTAATGTGCTTTGTTGATCCTAAGCCCATCCAGTGACTACTTTAATGATTCATAATTTGGTTTTCTAGTTGCTAAAAGAAGCCAAAGTCAAAAGAAGAACTGTCTTCTGTGTTTTGGCTGTGCGCTGTATAAAATAATTGACTGTCTGTTGAAAAACTGTCTTGTCATATTTTGTAATAAAATAATATTTTTTGTGCATAACTTGACCTGTCCCAGTGAGTTATGCTGCTCATTGTTTCATAGTAACAATTTCCAATGGGATTTTAATAATACTCTTGCTTTCCCATCTTGTACGATCTGAGCTGTTACATTCAATTTGTGAGGAAAATATTCAGGTATAAAACTGGATAATCTGTATCCCTTTAGAACCAAAAGTCACTTTGCCAAAATATTTTAACACATGAAATTGCTTCTTAAGAGATGTTTGTATGATAAAACGACAGAAAACTACATTTCCATTATAATTATAACTGACTAGTGGTGCTAAGTTTTTATAATTTAAAGGTATTCTCAAATCTGACAGCTCTTCCATGTTGAATTATGCATTTCTGGCTCTTAAATAGTTCTGCTGGCATGAGACAGCTGAGATGAAGTTGTCTTTCTAAAATAATTGCTCCATGGAGCATCCATTATACCTTCAGAAAAAATGTATTACTTGACTTCTACAAATTATAGACTAGCCTATAATGGGTATTTTTGACAGCTATTAGCTTTTTAAAAAAAAAACCTGAACAGTAAAATGAGTATTGATATCACTCTGCCGTGTCTTGCATGTTAATACCAACCTTTTCTGTGCTCCTTTTCTAAAGCATGATGTAATCATTAATTACAATAATATTGATGTAATTGCACTCATCCTGAGCTCCCTCCCGTAATAGCAACGTGTGATTTCTTTTTTTTTTTACAGTAGTACTCAATCCGTATTTCCTGTTCTTGGAAAAAGAAAAAAAAAAAAAGACTTTAGCAGAAAATCCTATGTTGTGTTTTGACATCATCACTGCTCAGGATGAAAATATCTGGGAATTGAGTGGAGAGTTGGAGTGCTATTGTGGTGTGGCTCTTGGGACTAATCCCAGAGACCCCACCTTCTAAAGTCATGCAGGAAGAGGCATGACAAGATGTCCTGGTGTCTGAGCCCCTTTTTTTCGGGTGTTCAAATACCTCCAACAGATATTTCTGCCTGCAGCATCCCCCTGAGCTCATGTATTTACCCCTTCATGGTGGATTTGCAATTTCAGATCCAGCTGCAGTGACTCATCAGTTTGCGCCAAGTAGATGCTGGCAGTTCCCAAAATGTTGAAAGAGGAGTTTCTGGGGCAGGGGGAACAGAAAAACCCACTGAACCTACTCAATAACATGAATTTTCTATATTAAGTAGATATTGTTCATATTTTATCTTGTACCTAGAAGCTGATGTAGCTAAACTACAATAACACAATTGTATGAAAAATAAATGAACAGGCTGTCATAATTACAGCTGAATATATTCATTTGCAGTGGTGTTAACCACAAAAATAAGGGACTGTCCAAGATTTTCTTCGCTCTGGTTGTTGCACATCAGACCCGTGGCGTGTAACAGCCAGACTGGGGTTGATCCAAATTTCTGTTTCTTTGTATATTTGGTGCTTGAGTGAGAAGTGTGTGTCTGGGAGGCTCCAGCCTCTGTTGGTGTGGGGAAAGAGGAGGGAACAGAAGGTATGGCTGGGAGGATTACTCCTGCCCTAGGATGATTCTGACAGAGGCTGGATGCTGCTACCAAGTGTTGGTCTGTGCTGAGCCCTTTCCTGTGCTCCTGCAGCTTCCTGGAAAAGGCAGCAGAACCTGCAAGTGCAGAGACACTCAGAGCAAAGGGTGAAATCAGATTAATTAGGCTGCTGTGAGAATCAAAGAGAAATTCATTACTGGGTTCAATTTTTCCTGTGTGCTGAGAACACTTCCTTAAAAATCCCAATGGTGTTGGTAAGGGTAACAAAAAAGGTGAGCAGGTGTAACTTTAGTTCCAGTGATGCACTGGGACAGCTGAACAGGAATGAAAGATAAACTTGTGGCTGGACCTGCAGCTCCTTCCAGCATCCTTCGGTTTCTTGTCTCTATTTCAAGTGTCCCAATCAGCTCGTGAAGAGCGGTAACAAAAAAAGGACCAGACTTTCTTTTCCAAGTCAATATTCCCCTTCTCCCCAAATCATGGCCACTCCACATACTTTGAAATAAAGTGAACGTCCTAATCAGGAGCACTGACAACTGTGAAAGTGCTCAGTGTTGACGGAACAAACTCCAGGAATTCCATTAAAATCTCACAAAATAGATGGGACGGTGCTGCAATCAGTGTAACGCAAACTATATTTAGAAGCACTACAATTATTACATAATACATCATGCAGACCCTCTAGAGATGGTATTACCAGAGATTATGGGCTACTTTGGAAAGCCATTAAGGACCTATTAGTTGCCCAACTGGTCCATCCATAACTTTCAGTAATGTCCTCTCTGGAGCATTATTTTCTTATCACATGGTATCTGTAGTAGGGGAACTTAGCTTTCAACTCAAGACTGCTGAAAGAAAAAGTAGCCTTGACATCTTGGTTATTTTATAATTAATATCTTTATTATACTTTTGACCTGATTTTTACAATTATTGGAGGAATAAATCAATATATCTGATGAGATTTATATATTATTTTGTTTGTTTTGCTTTTTTCTCCCTGCTCTCCATTAGGTAATTTCTGCAGTAAAAACCACAATGTGTATTCCCACGTTAATAGAAATCTGGGCTAAATATAAAATAGATAACAAGTTCAGAATTTGGCACAGGTTTGTGAACTGGAACAAAAAATTGGTGTAGAATCATAAAACCCCTCTGTTGGTGAGTTTCTTACAGCAGGAATGGTTGAAAGGTTATCACCTCTGAACCCATGATGCAGAAAACTTGATTACAAATTTGGAAAAAGTAATGTCATTGTTTCAGAGCCATGAGCCAGTATCCTGTTACATGAGGGGCTGCAGAAGAACAGCCCACATTTGAATAAGTGGTGACTGCTGCAGCTTTTAAAACAATCTGGATTTTTAAAATTTAAGCTTGTCAGAAATTATATAAAACTGACAGAATTTGCACCTGTAAAGCAATACTCTTCATCATTTCTGGTATTTGTGGAGAGATTTTAGGCAACCTGATGTTTTGATAGATCAGAAGTTTCTTGATTCTTGTTCCATTCTCTTATCTAAGCATGAGAAATTTCAGATTCAGTTTTGAGAGTTTCTGAAGTGGTTCAGGTGACCTCTTAAATGCTGTGACGTGGATCTGATTTCACTTGTAGTCATTCACCCAATATCTGATTCCATTTTGAACATGTGGAGCAAATGTTGTTTTCTGCTGCTTGTAAAGCAGATTTGTGCAGAATGATGTTCACTAAGTAGTCCTGTGAAGAAATTCTTTTTACTGCAGTGCAAGAAAAAGCCGTTCTTCTAAAAAGTTCATTAAACAATTAAAATAAGAACCCAAAAAATGAGTTCTTGGAATGGTTGCAGTGTTGATAATACATATAGAAACTATGATATTGTAATCTATATCCTACTGTTGGCAGAGTACACGGCTTTGTGGAATAGCTGAGGATATAAGTGCATTCATAAATAGATTTGCAGGTTGCTTATATAAAATAATAGAGAATCATTAATGTTATTTTAGTTTTAAATATTACATCTAATTTTGCATCTACTTTGCAAAAGAATAAATGGCTGCATACAGCAAAAATCAGTGAAGATCCAGGACCATGAGCTTTTCCAAGCACAGAATAATAATTTTAGGAGTGGTATTAAATGCCATTAACGAGGAAAAGTGTATGGATTTTAAAGTTTGCTTTATTCTTTACCCTAGGTGTAAAATCAGGGCTGTTCTAGACCAAGTGGGCTGTCAAATCCTTTAATCCTGGGATAACACAGTGTACTTTGTGTGTGAGTCTGAGCTTTTCCCTGGCCTGCACAGCAGCTCTGAAGTAGTGTGTGGCATGCAGCTTGTCACCCTNATCTTTTTTTTTTTTTTTTCCTTTCCTATGGTTTGTCAAATTTATAAAATATTGTATTTCTCTTCAGCTCGAGTTACATACTGTGTAGCTCAGAGATAATCCCTATGGTCTTGGCATATGTTACTTAATTGTCTCAGAAGGAAATACCATAAATACCATGCTGTCATCTCCCATGGGCATTTGCTCATCTGTCACAGTGGGAGCTCCAGACTGGGTGAGGTGCTCTAAGACATTTCTTAAACTATGTAAATCACAGCCATTTCTCCTTCCCACTTCCCAAATGGTCAATTATGTATAAACATGTGTTAATAAAAATTTGCTTCTTTTGCCTCCGAGGTACACACCCAGAAAGCTGAGTATGATAAACCATAAAATGCCATTATTATGTGATTCAACCTATGACATAAATTACTGCTTTAAAATGCCAGCACAGATAGGGAAGTCTGGGCCCAAAGCAGGAACAAAACAAAACCATCAATAAAAGTCATTAAAGAAACAGGAGAAGGTTTCTCTGTCTCTCTTTTAAGGCAAGTGGTTTGTACCTACCTACGGAGAGAAAAGCAATTAGAAGATGAAGCTGAAAGTGTGCTAAAGGCTATTTAACACATTTGCTGCTTTATGACCTCTGCACAGGTTCTGCTGCCATATGAGAGAGAACACAGCCCAAGTCAAAGGGATGCAGGCAACTGCAGTGGAAATTGATAGAAATAGATAACAGAAAGGTAAAAAGGTGCCCTCTGCGTGGCTGTATCACTGAATAGCCAGGGAATCCTATGAGGTAGAAGGAAAACACCTTCTATTACAATAATCCATGTTTTTGATGTGGTTTTAGTCTTCACACAACACCACGTCGAGCATCTCTTATTTATCAGACACTTCTCTCCCTCTCTAAATCACTCCTGGGCTGTGCTTGCACGGGTCATCATGGGCATTTTGAAACAGAATCTCTGCCTGAATTTACACTCATCCATATTTACTATATAGCCAGTCAATAAGGTATTAAAACTGATACCACGTTATTGATTAATGTTCCTTAAATATCTTAATGGTGAAACCTTTCTGACATGCTGAGAAATTGGATCGGCCACATGTGTTGCTGCTCTAGCCATGGGGAGGCTGGAAAGAGTGTTGGGTCAATTTATGGACAATTTTGTATTATTATCACTTTTTTTCCCTGAGATAAACAAGACTTGAGAAACAGGTGTGTGTAAGCCAAATATCTTCAGAGCAGCTCATCAAGACACAATTTCAGAGGCAAGGTGAGGAAGATATTGCATAGAAACAGCACAAAATCTTGGTCTGAAATTCACTTAGGAGAACTGAGCTTGAGTCATTTTTAGGAAAAATGGGGCGGTGAAATTTCTCTGCATGAAGAGAGACTTTCTACAGTTCTTGTTAAAAATAGAAGGTTTGAGCTCTAAAATGATGGTTTAAAATTGGGGGCCAGAGCATGACAGCAGGGAGAGATGGAGTGAGGATGTGTCACTACCTTGGGATTGAGTCCTTTTTCCAAATCTCCGGTGCAAATCTGACAGCCTGAACATGTAGGAAATCCTCTTTCTTCCCATTCCCAAAGATCAGCAGCTCCACTCTGAATTCAGGCTTCTCTGCTGGGGGTTGCTCTCTTTTACCCGAGCCCTTAGAAAACTTCCATGATGCAAATGAGTTTTTTCACCAGAGTGCTTTCATTTAGAAGGAGGGGGGAATTGGAAGCAAAGTAATTTAATTTTTTATTTCCCATTCATGTTTCATGGCTTAACAAGCATCAATGTGTTATTCTTTATTTTGTGGTAAGAGCTCTGTGAGATAAAGTAAAAAGGATAACTAGCTGGAATTGTTGTTTTGGGTTTTTTTTTAATGTTATGGCTTTTTGGTCATACTCACAGTGTCAAATAGATAGTATGAATTATGAAGAATTTTTAGGTTTCGCCTTAAAAAAAATTCTCAGTGTAATATGAGACATTTGACTTTATTACCATTCGTCAAAACTGGCTTTTGGCAGAGTTTTATCACCACCAAACTCATTGGCATATAAAAAAACCAATACTTGTGCAGTTCTGTGACCAGGGAGGGAAATGTGATGGGAATCTCTCTTACATCACTTGAGCAAGTTTGGTTTTTTTTATTTATTTTCCAACCAAATAAAATCGTGGCAGCGCCATTCAGGTTTCTGTAGCTGAAGGCCATCGTAAACCCCTGTTTTCATGGGGTTGCAGATCGTTACTGAGCCATTAAAAACTAAACTACCTCTAAAACGAGTGTTTTGTGGAGGGCTCAGCTTGGGAAGGGAAATGTGCTGGCACACTTTTGAATTAGGGAAGATATTTGGCGGTTAAAAAGGTCAAGCAGCTAATATTTATTTACACTGCTCAGTTTTAAGGCTGTTGCCTCTTAGTGTTCGAGCCTTTTTATATGAGGAGTTTTTTAAAGTGTCCATTTGTCTTTTTTTGTTCCCAAAATCTAGTTTTGTGGGAAGACCTTAACTTAATAGTAAGATTTATAATGTCCTGATTGCACGCAGCCATGAGCTGATGCACAATTTTATATACTTGGAATGGTACCAGGGATGGAGGAAAGCTCCATCCATCCCTGCTGCCTGTGTGGGGCTGGAAAAGGAAGTGCCCAGCACCTTTCACTCCATGATGCACCACGAATATCTGCCATTGCAACTGCAATTAAAATGCTGGTAATAATGAATTGCCATAATTTTATTGGAAATCCACGATTTGGTTTGCTCAAGTGACTGCAAAGAGCAGAGAGAAGATCCTTCAGTTCTTAAATGCTGTTTTCCAAACATCTCTAAATGTGGAACTTTTTTCTCCATCATTTTATAAGATCTCATAAAAATCTTCCTCTATAATGTACATAATTATGAGCCCTTCCAATGAAGTTGGTGCTGTAGTGGAAGCAATATCTTTTCTTGTGAAGTAGGTGAGGTGTTATATTTACTATGGGAGGAGCAAACATCTTGAGAATTTTATTGTCACAGTGATGTAAAATTATTAAACGGGATGGTTTGAAGACATTTTCCACATGTGTTTCATGTAGAAAAGCCCATGTAATTTTAATTTTCCATTTCAGTCATCTGCCCTATCTTCTCTAACGAGAAACTTTTATTCTGCCTTTCTGTGGCATTATTCATTTCCTTGCATTTTGCAGAATTAAATCACCTAAATGATGACACACCAAAATGAACAAAAATAAGGGTGGTGGTATGAAAAGGCTCTCCAAACTGGGTATCTGATTATGGGATATTCGGTCCTTAATCGTGGATGCAAATTGCACCAGCCGCTCTGTGACCTTCAAAGTCTGATTATTCTCAGGTGGTATTATGCACCTGAGTTTTAAAATGAAAGTATAAACTGTGTGTCCTTGTGATTGGAGAGGAAAAGTGTCACTCTATCACTGTTGCTAATTTAAGTCCAGCTTAAATGTCTGATGGACCACATATAAACATGAATTGTAGGCATTCTTCATTGTACTGTGCTGCTACGAGAAAAAGAAGATTAGAAAAAAGTGGAGGATAGGTGGTAGGAGAAAAAGTGGGGGTATTTAAAGTCTGAGGTGAAACTGGTGCATGTCTGAAAAGGTGAGAGAGTGAAACAAGCAGGAGGACACGGGAGAGGAGGGAAGGATGGATGTGTGGAAGCTCAGTCTTGCTTTGCTACAAACCGTGGGATAAGTGGAATTGTGTGTGAAGAGCCTACAAAACTCTTACTGCAGGAAATTTCATCGTGGGGCCAAAACAGCACAAGGTCCCTCCCTTCAAAGGCTCCTTGGAAAACTTTAAAACCCCCTCAGCTTGGTGTAAATAAAGGGCAAAGCCCAGAAATAGGACGATTTCAATTTTATGCTTTTTAAAACTCCACCTCGGTGCTTATTTCCAAGGCTGATTCCTGCAGCTGAAGCGTCGGGTTCAGCAGAGCGGGGTTTGGGGCTGTGGGACTTTGCCATGGGAAGTTAATGTTGGTTGGGAGAGAGCAGGAGAGCTGAGAAGTGGGAATGTGAGTAGAGCCCAGCACAGGCTGCAGCCCACGTGGAAGGAGCGTTGTTACAGCTGCAAAATGCACAAAAGCTCCGTTTCTCCCCATTTCTCTCCACATTTCTGCTGCCGAGCTTGAATTTGCAATTGTCACGCGTAATGGGCAGGATGAGGCAGGATTGTGTTGAACGTTAAAAGAAAAATATTTATTTTCAAGCACTTTTCTTTCATGTTTCTTGCCTTACAGATAGGGTAGGTCTGTTTGCAGCTGCAGAGATGCAGAATTTAGCACTGGGTGGGAGCTGTCAACATTAGCAAGGTACTGGGGATGCTCGAGGGGCTGGGGAGAGATGAAATGCCCTTTGTGGGGCTCTACCTGACTAGCAAATGTTGTTTATTGTGTGGCTTTGTCCAGCAGCTACTTATTTCTCCTAAATAACCTCACAACTGCACAATTTCAAGAGAGAAATCAGCTTGCCTAGCTCAGAAAGCTGCATGTATGTCTTATACACACACACACACACACATAGATATTTTAATTTTTTTCCCTGCTAAAGCCCCTTTAGAAGTACATTAAGGCACTTGAAGAATACTAAAAATGCACCACATTTTCAGAGGAGCTCTCATTATTCCGGGATGAGTTAGCCTATCCGAATTAGATATACATTAGCAAAGGGATTTGGGTAGACATGTCTATATGGATTAAACAGAGCTGCACTTTGCTTTCCTGAGGTTTTTTTTTTTTTCCTTTTCTTTTTTGCCCCCTCTTCTTCCCTCCTCTCCTCAATCATAATGAGAGGCGATTGCATTTATTTGGGCAAAATCCAAGCTGAACCCAGCAGAGGATATTTTCAGAGTTATCCTTTTTAGATATTTGCCATATCAACCAAGATCTGTTTTTAGGCCCAGTTATTTAAGGCTGCCTTAAAGACTAATGAAATAGAGTGTGATGGATGTTACCCCGTTTCAGGGACTTTAAAGTAAGTTACTTTCAGAAATAGAGAAAAAACCCAACCCTATAATCTTCAAGCCCCGCTTTGGTCCTACTTTTCCAGATCATACGTTTATTTTCAGTGGGAAGATGCTCTGTGTAATGTATATGTTAATCTTCCAAAAAAAAAAAAAAAGGAGTTAGTTCTGAATTTTCCTAACTAAGGAGAGATTTGTAATCGAAGAGGCAGTGCTGCAAAGGCACTTTAAAAACGCTGCTTTTTTTTTTACCTCTTGGAAAGGTACGATTTTCCAAGTGCCCAAGTGAATTAGGAGCAGAAGTGGGAGTCCTCCCCCAGTTTGTGCCTTTTGAGATGTGACATATGGTATTATTCCCATTTTGTCACTGTCTTTGCAAAGCCAGATATATTCAGGCTTTGAAACCTGGAATCCTGCTTGGTGTGCTCTGGAGATCATAATTTTTTTAAATTATTATTAGTTTTACAACGTGGTGTATTTAAGAAAATAGCCTGAGATCAATTTCTCAATTTTTAGATCATTTTTGTGTTATAGTTTTAGGATGACACACATATATTTGGGAGATTTGTTTATAGATAACACTCTGCAGTTATTTTAGGAAAATCACCTGAAAGTAATAAGTTATTAGAAGTGACACTCCTTAAAAAAAAAAAAGATTCTGTGACCTTAAATTTTTAAATTACGATATAATATTCTTTAAATTTTTTGGCTTACACACTCAGCTTCTAATGATATACAAATCCAGTATTTCTTTGCAAAATTATTTGTCCTTCTTTATTTAAGCTGTGCTTTCATTTTTACGTTTCTATTTCCTTATTATAAAAAAGCAGTTTGGTTTTGGTTTTTTTTAATTTAAAAATATGTCACATATTTAAAATTGAGCGAGTACAGTGGTTTCAAGGATCTTTTTTAGTGTTCATTTGTATTTCAGTGGCTTGGCAATTGTTCTGTCTCTTCTGTTCAAGTGCAAGCATTACCTATCAGGCAGAAACATCTTCATGTAATGCACCAACAATATAATGGAATGATTGCTAACTTTGCAGAGCATAAAGTAAATAAAGATGACACTGGAAAAGCCTAATTTACACCTGAAGAGGGCCTAAAAAAGAGGGAAAAAAAAAAAAGATGTCAGTTCTGGGTCTTCAGTTCAACTTCGTATTCATAAAGAGGAAATGCTGCTCAAATGAGGTTTAAGGATGTGACATGAAAGGTCGTGAAATTCAGATTTACATCTAAAATTCATCGTGTTGTTCCTCGCTGCAGCAGAGGTCTTGTAACCAGGAGTGATGTTGCTCACAGGGCTGCGTCTCCAGTCGCTCTGGAGAATAAACTCAACTGGAATTCCTTTGGAGAACCATTTTATCCGATTGTTATAACTCCTCAGCCAGTGACCAAATTCAGGCTGTGTTTATATGAGCTTCTAAAATGGCAATTTTTTATTAGCAATTTGTGCAATATAAATTTCTCTAGCTTAAAACACCATTTCCGTATTTTCCTCCTCAGTTAAAAAAACTAAAATTAAATGTTTCTTCCTCACAGCCCAAAAACTTTATGAACTACGCTGGAGGAACAAAACAATATTTTAATAAGAAAACTGAGGAGCACACTAAAAATTGCTCTTTAAGATGAATTTGAGTTATCTTTTAAATTTTGGGTGTCTTTTTACACAAGGCAGAGCATTGTCCCGGTGAGGAGAAATGGAGAAGGGTCTCATTCCTTGCTGGGGGGCTACGAGGATTTTCCCAGCTTCAGGAAAGTCGGTGCAACATAGCAGGGATGGGAATATCAGAATTTAGGCACTTGCTTGTCTTTTTCTCAGGCAGGCAGGGTGCTGAGGAGGAGCTGCTTTCTCCACGTCCTCCATATGTCCGTCTGTGAGTTTGGTGAAAATTTTGATTCCGAGTATGAAAACTTTCCAGGTTTATTCCCGTGTAAAGTTTTGATTCCGACGGCTTGGCATTTTCAGTCGCTTTGCTGGAAAAATCTTTATGCACTTAACGCAAAAAGAATGAAAACAGTGATGCAGAGACTGATTCATTTAATACCTTTTTTTTTCTTATTTTTTTCACATGCAAGGAGCCTTATTTGATGAAATTCAGCCCACAGTGTTCAAGAAACTGTCTGCATTTTTTAACTATTTTTGTCTGGTGCTGGAAGAGTCGTGGTGGGTGATGCAAGTGCAAAGTCAGTGCAGATTCTGCCATGGAAAAGGAGAGAAAAGAGGGAGAAATATAAATAAAATCTCAATTGTAGAAGGGAAATATTTAGTTGCAAAAGAGGAATTATCTATCTGGACAATACTCCAGAAAAAATTAACTACTTTTAGACTTCCTGTTTCTGCAGTATCTGAGCAATTCAAATTTATTTTCTTCTTCAGATTTTCTGTGCTCAGTCCTGAGCACAAATTTCCATGAATTTGGGATAGAATTGTGGAATCGCTGAGTTTGGAAAAGACCCTTTGTCGAGTCCAACCATTAATCTAAACACGCACCTTTATTTTCAAACAAAAATCCTCTGGTGGAGGAAGCAACTAAGCCCACCAATCAAATATTCAAAATCCTAATCATGAAGTCAGTCCTCATAGTTATAATTAATCTTTCCTCATTAAACACTTTTCTCAACACTTTCTCCAGCAGCTCCACATCCCTATGTGCAAACAAATACTCTTATGTCTACCTTAATGTCTTTTATGTCTCAAAAAAAATCTGAAAAAGAATTCAAATTAGATATCTAGGGATAAATTTTGGGACACTGCAATCGGGGTGTTGTCTTTGCCAAGCGATAACTTTTTTATTCTGAATTCCAACTCTTTCTCTTCTACACACATTTACCTCTTGTCAGTCTAAACTAAATATTCCTTTAGCAGAGGCCTCAAGAGGCAGTTTTTGGTCCACAGTGCATTGATTTCAGCCTTCTGGCTGCAACCAATTTATTTCTGGTTGCATGTAGCTCTTGTATTCAAATATTGGGTGTAGATTGCCTTAGTTAGCAGACTTTGTCAAGAAATACTCCATAAAGTAATGTTAATCATTATTCTGCCTTCGTTTCGCCACATATTTAATTTACAATAGATTAGAGCAATGACTTCATTGCAGGTATTTAGAGTAGATTAGTAAATTCATTTGTGCTGATTGAGGCCACATTGATTTGTGATGATTGGTTCCATGGAATATCCATCTGACCTGAAAAAGTACAACCGTGCCAGGGCTGTCTTCCTGTTATAATTGTATGGGCTTCTTCATTGGGTTATGTGGACATTATTGCAATTGAGCTAAAATAGGTCTGTTTTTCACTGTGCACAATTTAGTCATGCATCAATACATTTTTAATTAAAAGTGTATGACAGGTACAATGGTAGAGTACTCCAAATAATTTTCTAAAGCAGGCCATTCCCTCAAAGACAAGTAATCAGAATCTGTCTCAGTCCGTCAGGGAATGTATGATTTTTTATTAAGATATATGATTAAGCATCAAAAAACTTTATGCTAAATTGTCAGATTTTGGTTGTAAGCGCCGCACTGTGAATATTTCAAGTTTATAATAGCAAAGTGAGGCATTCTTCTTGACAGGAGGAGAGGAAGAGCTCCCTGGACGACTTGATTAGCTCATTTTGTAGTAACAGTCAACATCTGGATCAGGGACGGAACCACAGCAGATGGATCCAGTAGTGGCATCGGGAGATCTGCTCCCAAGGTCACTGGGACAGTGCTGGAAAAGGGGTTGTTATTTCTCCTCAATTTCCTTGCCGAACACCATCTAAGGAACTGGAAGAGAAGAGTGTGTCATGTCAAAACATGAGGAATCATGAGAAGTTGACTCATGAGACCCACAAAGGGTGGGGCTGCCCCATCCCTGGAATGTCTGAGGCCGGGTTGGACAGGGCTTGGAGCAACCTGGGATAGTGGAAGGTGTGGGGGTAGAACTGGATGATACTTAAGGTCCCTTCCAACCCAAACCATTCTGGGATTCCATAACTCTTGTGGGGCAGATCGTGATCTACCTCAGAAATGCAAACAGCTGAGAGTTGGAGGATTTTCCCACTGAAATGACTTTAGGATGGTTTTGTGAGGATGTAAAGGAGTTATGGTGATAAAAAAGCTTTAGCAGCCATTTGTCTCGCTCTGCCCTAAATACCAGAGCTGATGCTGGGACCTGGAAAGGCTGAGAGTCTCGACATAACAGGGAGTTGACAAAACCTGAATGAGGTTCCAGAGTGTCCTGAACTGTGTCAGTGTGGCTGTAAAATAGGAAAAGGTAAAAATAATTCTTATTCTGTGCCTGTGTATTCCCCTTGTCTCTGGGCTGTCATCACAGTGATGGTAGAAATCTGGTATAAAACAAAATGAAAGGCAAATATTGATTTTGAGGGTAGAGGATGTAAAGGATTATATACATATGTCTATATGAGTAGAGAAATAATAAGATTTGGGTGCCCAGAATTAAAAAAAAAGGTAATTAAAGATGAAATGTTTTCCCTTATTTTATTGAATGAATTTAAAAATCATCAAAAGCTTTTTTTTTTTTTAAGGCAAACCCAAAAATCTCTGTTCAAATTCATTGTGCTGATAAAGGTGAAAAAAAAAGGACAAAGCTGCCTATTTATCATGTCCCCTGTTAACATTTTCTACAGTTCCCTCTCACTATTTTGCCAGACAAAGGCAAAATGATGAGTGGTGTTTCTGTGTCCTGATATTTAGGCAAATTAAGATTCTGGTTGTGTGAGGGGTGTAGAAAAGCCATAGATACTCTCCCTGCCCACATAATATTTCTCTAGTCCTGAGTGTTTAATGAGAGCACCTGGAGGAGTTTCCCTGATTCTGGTAGATTAAGGGTCATCAGTTTTATTTCTACATGAATTTTAGCACGGTATCCTTATTCAGAACTTCCCAATTTTCCTTATTTCCCTTTTCCCCCCCTATTTAACAACCACAACATTTACAGGAATGTTACCACCACTTCCACTGGCTACCAGAGGCAATTGGGGTTTAATCCGCTCTGTGAACCAAAATAGGTTTGGCCAGCAGAAGGTGATGAGGTTGCCCTGTGTTTTACTATTTTTCCATCACGAAAATATCAGGAATAAAGTAATTCACAGCTGCTGCTTGTTCATGTTCCCGGATAATACTGTGGCATTTTTCGGATAAACAAGTTGGTACCAATTTTGGAAGAGTTCAAGGCGAGGTTGGATCGGAGTCTGAGCAACCAGGTCTGGTGGAAGATTCCCTGCCCGTGGCAGGAGATTGGAATGAGATGAGCTTTAAGGTCCCTTCAACCCAAATAATTCTAAGATTCTCTGATTGGACTGTTCTAATTATCTTTCCTGTAGACGTTGTGGCCTGGAAGACCACAAGAAACACGACCAGCTGTGATTTGTAACTGCTTTAAAAAGCCTTCTCTTGGCTGTAATTATACCATGATGGCTGGGGGAAGAAAAAATAATATCTTTAAAAAATCACTTTCCACTTAGCTAAGTGTATAAACTCTGTCACTCATTAATAGTAAATTAGTGGATGATTTTTGCAGGAAGTCATTAGAGTACACACTTGAGGTTTTGGGTGGCAGACATTGCCATGCATGTCTGGATTGTTAAAAGTTCTTTCATTCCCATAGCTCTCAAATCAGAGTTTCTCAAGTAGGTTCTTAAAAGAAAAAAAGTACAAATGAAACACTCTGAATTATGGCTTTTGCATTCTTGTTATTTATTTTCTCGCAGAAATGGAAGGCAAGGAATCACCGTAAGGTTAAATGAAATATTTGACTTTAATTTTCTGTATAAAAAATATTTCACTTTGAAACTACATTTTTTTATAAGGTATCAGCAATTATTTTAGTGATTTGCTTCCTAAATCATAGCTCAAATTGAATATAATTTTGTTTGCTCCAGATTATTTGCTCTAGTTCAGACATAGGAAGTGCAGAGAGAGATTCCTTTCTGCTCTCAGCTTTGCTGTTGTAGTTACACTTGAAGTAGGAAATATTTAGGTAGGCTATCCTCCCTCTTTTTCCTTTTTTCCATGTACATCACATTGAAGATAACATGAAAAACTTGGATTCAGTTTCACTCTGCGTGTGTCCACCTTGGAGAGCAAATAAACCCCCACAACTCAGATCTGAATTTGTCGGAGAATTCTCTCATCAGCTTGGAGAAATCATGTAACCTCCCCACGTCTCTGTGAGATGGAGATAACACATTATTTCTCTCCCTTTTGCTTGGTTTGACTGAAAATTTCTCAAGGCAGAGCTGCCTGGGCCGTGGCTGTGCAGAGAACGTCGCACAATGAATTGGAAGTTCGGCTCCGGGCACGTCAGCATTACCACAATGCAGATTAATATATTTTTTTCCCTCTCTTTCATTTCTTTAAAGAAGATACAATCTACCTCTGCTTGAGCTCTGCCTGAGGTACGAAATAAGTGTAAAAGTTCACGTTTTTAGCAGCAAGATGTTTCTTAATTAGAGCTCTTCTTATCAGTCGACTTCTTTTAACCATTTAGATTTAAATTTAGTCAGGGTCTCCCGTATGCCATATTCTTTTAATTTTCCCCCCCATTATTGGTGTATCTAAATTATGTGCATTTCTTTGTGTGTTGCTGTGCAATAATTCTTCCTCCTAAC
This sequence comes from Edolisoma coerulescens, assembly GCA_013397115.1. Classification (NCBI taxonomy): domain Eukaryota; kingdom Metazoa; phylum Chordata; class Aves; order Passeriformes; family Campephagidae; genus Edolisoma; species Edolisoma coerulescens. The sequence goes on along the minus strand of VWZW01006445.1, from coordinate 77,013 downwards.
TAATAATGGCAAAGGGAAGATGGGAAGGTATATTCTGCTCCTGATGTGATGAATATTAATTCGGTGCAGAGCAAACAAGATCTGCACTTGCAGGAGAACTTCGCCCATGACTTTCTGGAGTGGAGATAGATTTTCTACAGAAACCTCTAAACATGAAAGGACACCCCCCCCTCCCCCCGAGATTGAAGAAAACCCCTAATTAAATGAATTAGAATACAGGGGCTATAAAATTGTGTTTCTGTTCTGCCACAGCAGAGTCCCCAACCCCGGGGACATTGTGATCAGAAGTATAAATGAACTCTGACTCTGATAACTTCGAGTCCTAACGGAGAAAGAACGGTGGAAAGTTTGCCAGAGAGGCCCCAGAGATAACAGTCAGAATTATATAATGTACATTTAGAGGGCAAAAAAACACGGCGATTTTCTCCTTCGGGATGACAGTGTCAACTCGGAATGTGACTTCAGTGAAATTTGTTGCGATTTGGAGACAAAAATAATGACTGCTGGCCAAATCTGGACCCTTGCATCAAGCCTGCCTGGCCGGGGATTTGCACGGATGCTGTTTGCAGGAGGCAGGAGCACATCAGAGCTGCTTTGTGGATATTGCTAAGCCCCTTAGTTCTCTCCGAACTAGGGGATTTGGAGCAGGGAATCCTTGGAATTGACACATTAATTTTCTCCTGTCCATGCCCTGTGCTCAAACTTCTGCTTGGGAAACAGGGAGATCATTGCCTTTTCTCTTCTCCTTGGGTCCAGGGTATTCCTACTCTGACACTGAACAATACTAGCTTTGGAAAAATAAAACAAACCAGAACAGACCGGTTACAAAATTAAATAATTTCTTTGAATTTTATTGAAGGATTTTTCTGCGAAAGCTTTAGCTATAGTTTTTTACAGATATTTAAATTATGTTAAAAACATAATGCATGTTGAAACATATCCCCAAATACATACTGAATTGCCTATTCCTTAGCATCCCAGAAGCATTAAAAGGAAAGCAGTCCTTTTCTGACATTGAAAACTTTTTGGAGTCCATCTGCCAAGTTTAGGGGCAAATTTTATCTTTGGATGTGCATCCTGAGTTGTTGTCGTGCTGACCTGGAGGGATATAGTATGCACTGAAATCCAGAAGACTGTCTTTATTTTGAACGTTATTTACGAAGCCCATGAAAAAAACTGACATTCATCAAAAGCTACGGCTTGGCCATGCTGAACATTTGCTTTGTTGTAGGGGAGAGTGGTCACTAATCCTTGATTGTCTTCTGAATTATTTGAGGACTTAACTATAGTTAAAATGTGACCTGAAACCAATGCCTTTAAGGGAGATGGAATTGCTTCGCTGCCACAGAAATACCAGTACAAGTCAAGAAAATCAGTTGCTTTCTCTAATCTCCTTTCCTTTGGAAACTTCGCTAATGAGATCAATTCCAGAGACAGTTGCCTTGATCCACAATGGTAAAAGTCCTTCTGTCGGCAGCTAAATAAAGCAGGATAACCCAAAGCTATGCTCAGAACTGGGAGCGTAACGTGAGGTGAACAGACAACCTGGCTTGGCTGAGGCGATACCGATCCCCAAGCGTGTCAGATTGGGTTTGACTGCTAAAAATGGCCCCTAACTGTGCTTTTACCAGAACATCCCTCCCTTCTGTCCTGCTGCAAACCACAAGCCTTGGCCTTCATCGACGTGATGTGCAGCTCAGATGCGGGCCCAGCTGATTTTGTAGCTCAGGGGGAGGTAGGAGGGAAGAAAGCGGTGAAAAATGTTCCCTTTAGCTCAGTCTTTGGGGTCTCAGCTGAAAAATCAGTTCTTTGAGGGCTAATTGTCCACTCAACAGCTTTCTGTGGGCTGTACCATAAGCAAATATTTGTTTTAGAAATAAGACATTTTATTCAAGGCAGAAAAGAGCCAAAAAAACCCCCCAGACAGACCCTCTGTTTTCCTAGGTTAAAACCAAGAGTGGGAATGTATTTTGGGGGGTTGGAATCAGGTGATCTTTAAGGTCTCTTTTAACCCACACCATGGAATGATTCTATCAATCCCTGGTAAACCAGATGGAATGTGAGTCCTGGATTTTGCCCCACACAAGTCTTCTGAGCTGTTGGAACACTGCTGGAAGGAGCAAGAGGTACAAGGAGAATAAGTGGGGATTATGAGTCTGGGCATCTGTTTGCAGTGGCCAGTGGTTTTGTCAGATCCAAGGGATTCTGGAAATGGTGCCTCTGCAGGAAAGTGAAAAGCTGGGACATCTTTTCCTTAGCAATTTTGCAGTGCAAGGAAGCAGAATTAAGGCTGTTGTTCATGTTTTTCTCTAGTAGCAGGCCCTTTATAACAATAAAGGTAACTCAGCACAGATTTTATAAACAGGTTTTCAGATTAAGTGGCCAAAAGAATGCAAAGTCTTAATGATCTCATTCTTACCCACTTCTATCATATAATTCTGTGAAAAATTTTGGAATTTGCTTACTCTGCATGTCTGCAACTCCAAGGGAAAAAGGTGGGTTTTTTCTTTTTGAGGTTTTTTTCTCCTGTATCTCATTAATGAATTTTACCTCATTAGGAAATCCTTTAAAATGCTTGGATTGCTATCCTGAAGAATTAAGTCTTCCATTTATCGACAGAACATGTGCAGCTTTGGCACAAGGGGTGTAAATCCCCCACTGTTTCCTGTCAATGGTTTTCTGTCTTGCTGGGGACAAGCACATCTAGAGAGGATTGCTCAGACTGTGCAGACACCCTGGCTCTGACCTGACTCCTGAGGAGAGTTAGCAAGAAGGGGGAAAGAGGTTTCATGATCTCAAGAAATATATTTTCTTTGTTTTAATGGATTAGGGTACATTCCATCACCTTTTTTTTTTTTTTTTTTTTTTTGGTTTTTTTTTTTTTTTCGTTTTTTTTTTTTTTTCAGTTCTGTTGCATATTCCACAAACTCCTTGTAAGGTGAGAGTGCCAACATTTTTGAGGTGTTTCTTAATGGTCAAGAAGATCCAAAGAGGAATAATTTATTCATTTTGGAGCTGGTCGGGCAATAAAAGAAAATAGCTTATGTCCTAGTCTTTGTAAAAGAGAAATATACCTAAACCCAAAATTTAATGCAAACAAAAGCTCATACAGAATTTTGGGCCACATTCTCAGCCACTGTTATTTGTCAGTGGTAACTTCAAGCCTGTGAATTTCTAAGGATGTAAATCCACTGAACATCAGTTTAAAATGCCTCCAACTCCAAGAACCCCAGCGTTCAAGGATGCTCATGTGCATGGCTGAGATTAAGCAGTTCTGGGGAACTGAGTCAAGATGATTCAAGCAGTTCTGGGGAATTTCTGCACCCCAGTAAATTAATCACCAGTGTATTAGCAGAGGAAAGGAGCAGGTTTCCCAAGAAAATTCCCAAGAAGATTTCTGCAGCTGAAATGGCCTCTCTGCTCTTTCCCATTATTTGGTTTTGATTATTGATTTTCTACTCTAAACACAGAGCTCAGTGTTTCCCTCTTGCCTTCTTCAAAATCTGCATGAATTCTGATGAATGTTTGATTGGTAAGGAATACAGAAGATTTAGGGGGAAGAAATTACCTAATTAAGGCAAAGAAAGCTGAATTAAATGGTAAAACTCACGTTTGTTACACCAGCCTCTAGAATTTAGTCATTGCTTTAAACCACCTTTAAAATCAACATTTATTTGCACAGACCTTTGGGGACAAAGACTCTGTTGTCCTGATTTGTACTGAAACTGGGGAAAGCAGGCAGAGATATTTGTGGAGAAAGGGCAGCAGCTGAGAACAGACTGAGACATTTTTTACACGTGGGGTCTGAGATCCTGGGATGTAAACTTTGCTCTTGCTGAATTAAACTGGAGCAACCCCAGCCTCGGTTCTGTAACTCTGCACAAGGGTGCAAATGAGGTATTTGGTCACTGGGCCAAAGGACAGTTACTTTGTGCTAATAAAAGTTTGTAATATTGATCTGCAGGAGACAGCATCAATCCCCAAATTTGCAGGTCCCGAATGTTCTGTATTTCTAATAATATTTCTAAATTTGAACATTTATGTTGGGAAAATACCCATAAGCAGAAGAGAGGCTAATTGGCATCACATGAGTTAGTAAATTTGTTTGCTGATAATTGGAAAGACATTTATTATCAGTCCAGAGGTTCCATTTTGCTGTAAATTCAGGCCTATTTTGTGCCTGTCAGATATGAGCTCACGTATTATTACATGACAGGCCTTTGAGTAAAATGATACATTTTCCTCCAGATCAGGCTGTCTGGCCTCAGCAAGTTTATTCAGGCAGTGGAAATCCCTTATTAAATACATTTTTCAAAACTTCCTGCAATACTGTTTATTTATAGATTACAGGGGAGATAATCAGTGCTTTCCACTCATATTCGCTTAGTTCTTCCTAATGATACCTAGTCACACTCAGTCATGGTCATGCATACTCTGTTCCACTCACAGTAAATTCCATTCACAGTAAATTTGAATTCACACTTCATAGTCAATCATTTAACTCATTCACATCAGTCACACTGAATCAATACTCCCTCGCTCCCTCTTTTTTTTTAATGCTCATTCCTTTCCTTTCACATTTACCCCTGAACATCTGCAATCATCCTCGTTTGCTTGGTGTCTATCCTTAGAGCAAGAACGTAGCTGTCATTAGTGGTAAACCCTCTGCAGCTCAGAAATTAGCAGGGTTATTGCAGGGCCACACGAGCACTGGAGAACCACAGGTGCTGCTCAAATCCCTTGCTGAGGGCAACAAACCTGAGCTGATGTTGTGCTCCTTATTTTTTGGGGTGGGAATCTCACATCCACGAGTGTGTTACCTCCTTGCACAGGGAGTAACCTCGTGTGTGAGGTGGATCCCTCAGCCTCAGGTTGTTTGTTTTGCTCACCCTGGGGATGCTCAACAATTCAGTAGAGTCGATGGGGCCTTTACTTTTTTTTTTTTCCAATTTAATTTGATTCTAAACAAAGGTGAAATACTGGGAAAGCGGGATGGGAGGCTGAGGATGTTGCCCTGGTCAGAAATCATGGAAAGGAGTTACGTGATGAGTAGAACAGGGTTTATTTAATAAATAGGATTTTATAGAATTTTATAGTTGCCAAATCCTTTGCCTCCATGGTACACCCGAAACCTGGCTAAGGAGACAACGAGCCCACACCCTGTTCAGATAGGCTTGGTCCAGTGTCTCTGGTCTCAGGGAGCTGTTTTCTGCAGGACTGAATGGGGGGGGGAAGGGATTGAAGATATATTTGTGCCTTCTTTTCCTTCCAGATGGCATCAGGCAACTATTTTTCTGTGAAGGCTTTGATGTCAAAACGCTGAAGATACCTTAAAGCTCTGAATTTCCCATGGAGTATTGCAGCACGGAAGTCACCAGGAGGATATCCTGGTTTTAAGGGCTGGGATGTGCAAGAATATTAATGCAGATGTTTTAACCAAGTATTGAATTTACTGATGAGGAAGATGTTAATTTTCTTTTATTTTTTTTTTTCTCCTTTTTTTTTATGTCTACATCAATAATTGACAGCTGAAAAAAACCAGAGGTTGTGCTTAACCCAAGGACACCACTCGATCCCCACTGATAACCTGATCTTATTTTTGAGTCCAAAAAAATAGTGATAAATGGGGAAAAAAAGGGGCAAGGAGGAAGGCATAAAGGCTTTGAGGAAATTGCTGGAGCAGCACTGGTGAGCAAATCCTTGGTGTGCAAAGCCTCTCATGGCACTCACGAGTGCACCAAAAGGAGGAGAGACAAGCCAGCCTTACTCACAGCATATTGTGACTTCCAGAGCAAGGAAAAAGAAACTATTGCATTGAATTAATAGCCTTGTGTTTGGGGACAAAAGAGCACATCCCATGAGACGCAAAAGGATCGTATCTATCATCTCGAGATTGGCCTAGGAGGAGAGAAAGCACATTTGATAGACTATTATCCTAATTTCTGTCCTGAAAATCACGGGGTATGGACAGTGGAGCATCAGCTGCTACCAAGGAGTCACAAACCTGAAGTAAAAGGCTGTAACTGGGCTCTTCTTTTCTTTTCTTTTTTTTTTATTCTGTTATTTATCCTTAAGAAAGAAAGAAAACAAGACAATTACATGCTCTGAGGAGTCACAATAATCAATAGCAGAAGCCAGCAGGGAAATGGGTCTGGATAGCTGAGGCCTGAAGGGAAGGAGCACGATGCTTTCAGGACACTCAGTTTTTGGGGATGAGCAGCAGAGCCGGGGAGCACCAGACCCCTACACAGCACCAGGTATGGGGGGCCTGGCAGAGAGGCTCAGATGGCATTAAATGAACATTTTCAGGCAGGATAGGATGGTAAAGTTGATAGTGGAGGGTCACTCTCTGTTTTCTGGTCTCTAGGGCAGCAGCAGGGAGATTTTTTATGGCCCCTTTTTTACTCTCTTGGTAAATTTGCACCCTGGCAATGATAACAAAACGAGAAAGGAAGAGCTGACCCATAAGCAAGAAGCAGTGGACAACTTCCATAATGTCTGGATCAATAATTCCTTTCACCCCCACCAAAATATTCTTTTCACCCTCCAGTTTTGTTTTGTTTTAAGGTTTGGGGTTTTTTTTAGCCACACAGTCCTTAAACAAAGATTTCTGTGTCAATTAGTGGGGTGCCTTTGGACTTTGGTCCCTCAGTGTGTGCTTAGCAGATGTTCACAGAAAAGCAAAGTTTACCCAAACATTTCTGAGGTTGGAGTTTGTATATACAGCCTCTCTCTTTTCTTTCCAAAGGGTACCATATTAACAATTCTTTTCTCGCCAGTATAAATATTTTTCCTGCAATTAACTGCATAATGGTGCAACACAGATCCTTGAAGAGGCTGTACTTATCCACTACAATTTGAGTCATCCCTTTACGGTAGCACCCACCCCTGATGCATTAGAAATCAACTCAATTTTTATTGAAAAAACATCTAAATATGGGAATAATTCCCTAACCTGTTTATTTTGAAAAGTGGTTTGCCTTCCAACAACACGGCCGTGGCGAACATCTATTAGCTTTGCTTCACTTTGTTTTCCTTTCTTTTTTTCTGAGTCATTCTTTGATTTTCAAAACATTTTGGCCATCCACAGACTCCAAGTCTCCTTCCAGGAGAAACACTGAAGAATCAAGTGCATCTCTCCTGCCTTTTAAAATTACCCTTCAGGGCAGTGCACACACAGAGTGACCCTGGCTTTTGACAAACCTTTGCTGAACAAAACGTAACAAGCCCTGTATATTTTGAGCAGCATTTTCTATTCTGACAGAGACAGCTCGGTAGCATTTGATGTCTGCTTGCTGGTCATAGATAATGGTGCATCTTGGGACCATTGTCATCCCTGTCAATAAGACGGCCTGGGGGGACGTTCAACAAAGCTACCTTTTGATTCACCGTTTTCCCTTCCTTCCCAAGACATTTGTAAGCCTGTGGTCAGCCAGGTCACTTTATTTCATCCTGATGTGCCTTGATAATAGCATCATGTCTAACAAAAAATTTTGACAGACCGTCGATGTGCGTTTCTTTGGTTCCTGGGTTGTTTTCTATGCCTCCTCAATGTCAAACAAGCTTTGAAAGCTACTGATTATGTTTGTTTGGACTGAATTTGACAAGATTCCTATTCTTTGAAGCAATTAAGCTCCTGAGGATGGATCTTGGGATTTGAGCTAATTTTTTTAGCAGTGCAGGAAGCAACTGGAGCATCTCTTATGCTCTGGCTTTTTTTGTTGTTTCAAGGTTGTGCTTTCATTATACCTTTAGAAATACCTCAACCCAAAGGAAACTTTTAAGCTTTAGAAGAAAATCAAAAAGGAAAAAACCAAAAATGTGCAGCTTGAAACGAAAAGTTTTGCATATGTGTAAGTGTATTTCATCAGAAAATGGCAAGTTGGGCATGCTCAGGTGGTGAAATCTCTGCAGAATTTAACTGTTCTGAGGCCAAAGAGGCTGTCCACTTGCAGAATAGATTTTAGGAGCTAATCTGTGCTTATGAAGAGACGGCAAATAAAGTATTTTGCTCAACTGCCCACAGATAACAGCTCACAGCCCAGCTTGCTTATTGTTTAAATTAGTTGCAGGCAATTTAGCGTTTTACAAATGGGAATTAGCAGCATTTTTTAGTTTTATCAGTTAGCTAAATTGTTAAATGGTGTTGCTGGAGTTCAGCAAAGCATCTCCAGAGCTGCACAACGATTCTTTTTTTTGGCAGTCACAGATGGAAGTTTGCATCCTGCCCCTGTAGCAGCGGGCATGGAGCACACACACTTTTAATTGGGTGAGGGCTTTTCTTTTTTCCCTTGGCAAATAAAGATGAATTTATCACAGTTCATGTAATACTAAAAAAGGCAAATGGTAATTTCCTGTTACAGAAAAGACAAAAAAACCAAAAAAGGCCTTTCTTTTCTGTTCTCCGCTGTGTTTTAATGTGTTTTTGTTGCCTTTAAATATATTTAACTTGAAGTCTTTATCCTTTATCACAGCACATTGGAAAGGACCTTCTGTTTCATGAACAACCACTGGGAAAAAGTCACTTTTTTTTAATATTTGAAGACATTTAAGGCCAGATCCCACCTTATGAATGGAAATCTGGAGGTGCCTGGAAGTTTCTCAGAGTCTGACGGCAGCTGGGCAGGGATTTTTGTCTTTACCTTGTGGAGAAGCTTCAGGAGCACCACGACTAGTCCAAATCCACAGGGATAAGCAACCTTTGAAGCTCAGCTCTCCCTTCTTTCTTGGGAATCATCAATGAAAGGAAATAAATCTGAGGCTAAATCACAAAGATGGAGGGACCAGCTGCTATTCAGGGTGTAGCCACACCTGCAGCACGTTCCCGTGTCCCCTCCCACCAACGCCCATCCCAAGCTTCATCTGCCTGGGTTGCTCCCCTTCCAGCATGGTTCTGCTTCTGGCCTGTATGACCAGTGGAGGCAAAATTCCATGCCTCAGTTTCCCTGGAGATGGAAGCAGGATGTAAGTAATAATCTCCTTTTCAAAGGGATTTCATATCTCTCGTTGGAAGCAATGCTGTGGGTTGGTACAAATGTAAACCAGACTATTTTCCTTTTCATCAGAATTTGTATTTAGTTTTAATATTATGACTGAAATGACAGCCTCTCATTTTCGTACATTTCTGCTTTCATTCCCGGTTATTATTTAGGTTATATTACCTCAAAACATGTTTTTATGGAGTTATAATGGCTATAGATGAAAATGCAGCTAATAGTTAACTACTGCAAATTTATGCATTTTTCTTGCTCATAACCCATCAAAATTGCAAATTTTCCCAAGGAATTAATCTCCTTTTGCTCTTGGCCAGGATCTTCCCTTTCTCTCCCACATTCTGAGTCAGGATAACTATTTCTGTGCACGAAATGCCCCCAGAGCTGTGTCTGAAGGCCTCCAAAAAAGTACCAGCATGTAGAAAAATGGATTGGTTTTGTTTTCTTTTCATTGGTATTTTTTTCAGGAATACAGTATTTCCCTGGAATTATTGCCAATGCTTTTCTGGCTTTCATATTCAGTGCCTTTCTGTCAGGCTATCTATAGTTCTTCAGGGCAGTATTGTCTAGTTATTCTTTCATATTAAATGATTGGGTTATTACTTTTACGTCTTTAGTATATTTCATTTTACTGATTTCTCCATATTAAAAAGATGATAAATTATAGCAGCTATTAAGGGCCCAATCCTGAATTCTTAATGTAGTCATTTCCATTAGAGTTCCCCCTGACATAGATTTATATGGAATCTGATAAATTTCTGCTTGGCACATTCCTAGAGAAACTACAGAAACCTGAATAAAATTAGTCTGTTAAAATAATCAACATGAGCCCAATCTTGTCTAGTGAGGGGGAGATGAGTGTGTTCAGTTCATTGCAGGATGGGAGTTAATGACTAATTATTAAGCACCAAGATGGGAAAAGTGCAGTGGGATTTCCAGGCACATGAGGGATTTAGGACTGAACCCTATTTTTGCTTTGAGCCTTACTTGTCCGCAGGGTTTTTTTCCTCACATTTCTAATCTATTTTCCTCTACTATGAGAAAAATGTGGAAAGATTAATTTCTCCATTAATGACAATTCTGCAATAGTGCAGGACACAGAATGGGCCCTTCTTGGGCGGGGTTTGAGCACGGGATGTGTGGATCCCGTGGTGATGCTGACTCACTTCGGGTCCCTTGAGCTGGACCTGGAGATCATCAACACTAAAATGAGGTTTTCCATGACTGACACAGGCTCTCCCTTGGGCCTGAAAAGACATCTTCCAGGAACATCAAAACCAACAATTCATTGCTCTTGCTCTTTGGAGCAAACCTTCCCAAGCCAACGAATGGATGAACCTCCAGAATTTCGGTTTGAGGGAATTTTTTTCACATAATTAACAAATGAGTAAATTAATGAGCAAAATAATACCCTTCCTCCTTGAGATGCAATAATGGTGTGATGCCACTGAGGTAAAAATCCCTTATTTTTCTTCTAGATCCTTTCTTATGATATGGTGAATAGTTTTTTGAATGTAAATATCAGCACAAAATGCAGTCCTATCAATTTTCGAATTATTCAAATACAAAGTACAGGTCAAAAATGACAAATCCTTTATTTGTGCCACAACCATTCTGGAAAAAAGAATTACATTTTATGAACCCCCTAAGGTTCATTTAAATGTAATAATATTACAATATTAAAAATGCAATAAAATTTGTAATACGTTGCCCTGCCATGTTGAGAATGGCTCTTGCTCTGTGTAACTTTCTAAGTAGCAAAATGTTGTTTTCAGATTTCTTCTTACAAATTTTTGATGACACAAAGTTTTTTAGCCATGATTATATCTTTTAAATTACACTTCAATTAGTCCTCAATGGAAGATATATTAAATTATGTAATTAACCAAACAAAGCTTCCACCTGTATTTAGTAGACTACCATAATATTTCTCCTTTTCAGTGCTATACTTTTATTACTTGGACTATCCTCTTTTTCAAGAATATGGTGGTTTTCTGAAAACTTCCCAGCAAACCAAATTCTGTGTCCTTTGGACCTAATTCTGAGCAATTTTGATCAGTTATCCCCATTCTGCCACTTGATTTTAAGTGTTTTAAATGATGGAATTTCTCATTCTTTTCTGCCATTTTTACTGTCGTTTATTTCACAGGAAATTTTCAAATGCTTCATAATAAATTGGCCACTTAAAACACATCAGGATAGAGCACAGGGGACAAACATGGATGAATTCAATACCTTCATGGGTAATGGTGTGCTGTAATTAATACTAGAAAACTAACAGGAAGACAGGAGATATTACTGTGCATGCTCCATTTTAAAATAAATGTTTTATTTTGAATATTTAAAAAACCCCTAAAACAATTAATAAAATCAGTGCTTGTTTGGCCTAAACTGTATTTTTTCACCCCATTTTGCCATTCTAGCTACTGAATTTAAGAAAAAATTCTTTACTGATCTCTAGATATCAATGTTTCTTCCATTTCATGCTCTTTAACTTTTCTTCAGAAGAAACAAAGCACAAAGGTAGACTCACCAGTTTGTCAGTTTAATGAAGTACTTAGTTGAACACAGGTTTCTTAGAAGGAGCTAAATTTCAAGAAGAAAGAAAAAGTCCCCTCTAGACTAATAATTGTCTGTGGCAGGAAAACCCTTGGCAGTGGAAGTAGGGATTTAGCTTGAGTTGGAATGAATTTTCTCTGTCAATTGGCATCTGAAAAAAATTCAGCAGGGAGAGTTAAGTGACTAAATAGTTCTCAAATGACTGAAACAAATGGATACTTTAATGAAAATCTTTTGAGTGTCACTCAAAATTCAATCCCTGGCATGGTGGCTCAGCTTTTATGATACTGTACATATGTGGTGCCGGATTGTTGTTTTTTCCTTTCAATCTAAGCTGAATTTGAGGTTTTGTTTCATAAAACTATATCCCATATCTATTTGATTTACTTTGATCAGTTCCAAATGTTGACTATATTTTTGGTGTGTTTAGGAGGGATTTCATTGACTATTAGGTCTAAACCAAGGGTGGCTTTTTAATTATAATTTTAATTAATTAACAGGCTCTCTGGGTTATGAAATATCCTTGAGCCTTCACGCATGGTACAAGTCATCAGAACGAATTGGTTGAAATGTGGTTTTCAACCATCCTGGGCATTAGTTGTGGAAAAAAATGTGTACTCTGTAGTTTACTTTGGCCTGACAGTGTTTATCCTGTATGTTTGTAGAAATAAACAGGAAAACCCTTAAACACTAACAATCCTATTTGATTCTTGATGCTTCTTGGCAACTAATCACAACAACTCCTTGGTGAGGTCCTGTGTATGACATGTAAATATTTGACAGAAAGGTAAAATATAGATATCTGAGCCCCTTATATATTTAATGATCCCAAACAATTTCTTGGACAATAGGGAAATAGCAAAATGTCACTTGTTTGGAAGAGGAGAGGAAAAAAAAAATCCGTGAACAAGCTGTTCCTTTCTTATGTTTGCAGTTATTTTTCTTGTAGTAGCTGTTACATGCAGTTAATTAATATGAAGGCCAAACCCACTTCATTTTACTGCTACATTTGTACAGACATTTAGCAAGGCCAGGTGTACTTTTATTTCTGAATTTTTTTCAGGATGAAGATTTATTGGGGAATTTCTGTGATTTTTTTTGCTATCTTTCTCATCAGAGTCTCTGTCAGCAGCTCAGACCCCTCTTTCCACCATCATCAATTCCACCTCTTGTTGTGATGTTGGGCAGCCCAGGTTCAAGCCCTCTCTCTGTTCTGTGGTACTGAGAATATTGCCTAAAACCAGTTCTGATCGTGACCTGCAGAATTTTCTACCATCCCTAATTATTTTGCTTTTATTTTAATAAATACTTATTTTCTGTGCTCTCAGTAATTTCACACACCCGCTGCCACACCCTGTCTTCTCAATAACACTTGATAATCTTATGAGTTTGCACTTTGAATATATCTAGAGATTGAAAAATTGCAAGATATTTTGTCTTTCACCTGCCTGTAGAGAAAAATTCCTTAAACTCCATCTTCCTTAACCTTTTATACCTCATGTATTGCTCTCCCACTTTCCCCCTTTGCCCGACCTTGATCTTTACAGAATCACAGGATCATTTGGTTTGGAAAAGACCTCTGAGGTCATCAAGTCCACCCTTTAACTGATCACACCCTGTCAACCAGATCACGACTCCCCCCACAGCTGCTCATGGACTTTTGGAAAATTTCAAATACTGATTGACTTGGAATGGGAAAGCTGTAACAGGTTTGTGGCCTGAATTATCCTCATGTCCATGGATTATATTCTGCCACTGTGGAAGTGCCTCACAATCTTCTACTCACCCGGTGACTTGAATTAGCAAATCCTCTCCTTGGTACCAGAATTCACATGGATTTGCTTGCGCTTAAAAAATGTGTGGTTGTCCATGAAGAAGAATTTGTTGGAAACTATTCCTCAGATACTTAGTGGGAATTATAAAAATGAGTGATAATATGAGATCAAAACGAAACTTTTAACAGAGTGGAGTTTCTTAAGGAAAAACAAAGCAGTTGGAAGGGAAAGGCTGATGTGTTTGAAGCCACAGCTAATGCAATAAGAAAAAAAAAAATTAAAAAAGTCTTTGAAAGCATTGGTTCAGAACTGCATGAAGCTCAACAAAGAATTGCTAATATGAAGAGTAGGAATTGTTGGATAATTACATTGACGATCTAGAAAACAAGCTTAGAAACAGAGGCTTGTGTGTTGTTGAGGAGTGCTGAGGGATGAGAGATTGGGGACCGGGAATTTTCCCCATCCCTATTTTGTCTCCATTTTTTATGCTGCATTTTGAAGACGTATGGAACATATAAATCAGCTGTGGCTGTCATTTGCTTTGAAACGCTGCACATTAGTTTCATTAAAGCTTCCAGAGAAGCCTCAGCCAGGAAGTCTTCCCAGTAGAAACTTTGATTTGTATTATTTTTGGTGGCTTTATTTTTCCTTCCTAAAGGTTACTGCCACTGCTGGTTTAACGGTGTTTATGTGATCTTATAATAAGTGTTATCACTTTGTATAATTATTATGTGTGATTAATCCGGTTCACACTTGAAAGCTGTGGGTTTGTTTTTTTTTTTTTTCATTTTTTCATTTTTAACCGGAGGGTATGTCTTTAAGCCTTTGTGTTGTTCACTTATAATGATAGCTGACAAGAGTTATCATAAAGAGGGAGGAGGATGGAAACTGGAATAAATCGTCGGGCGAAGAAAGATTTCTGGGAATTTTTGTTTGGATTAGCATCTTCTATAGTAATTCTTGAGAAAAAATGGTGTATGCAATGGATAGATCCCAAATAATTTGATATATTGCATGGATTTCTGTAGCAATAAGGTTACACAAGAGTTTGGAAGAAAGTGCATTGTTGGAATTTTTCAATGTTCTTTTGGAGAAATTCAACCTGTTTTAAACAGGACCCTTAAAAAACCCCAACTTTTTAACCTTTTAAATAGTGTGAATTGTTCCCAGCCTGATAGACTGAGGGTTTATGATTGAAGGGTATTTAGGACCTAAGACAGCAAGGGCTGGGAAAGCAGAACTGCTTATTTTTTTTAGGCTGAATGGATTTACACCTGGGTCTACTCTCCATGGAGAACTTTGACCATTCAATAATGCTGTCCTTTAAAAATCATGATTGTAGCACATTGGCTTTGCAAATTTTGTAAATTTTTGTTACTGAGGATGGAATTTCTGTATGCAAAGGAAACATCAGAAATCCCATTGTGATGAAAACCCCTCCAGAAGCAGCAATGGTTGTATGGACACTTCAAATGGTTCTCAGCCTTCACCAACAAATTTGAGTGCTTAAATTGGCTACAAATAAGGTACCTTATAACAAATCCTCTCTTGCTTTCTGAGAGCTAAAATCCACCTGGTTTGTAATTCTATGCTTTAATATTCAGTCTTTGGACTGAATTCATTTGGGAGTTGAGAAATTTTTTGATTTCTCAAGCTGTAGTTGCTGCAAATTTTAAAACTGGTGTTTGTATTACTTGATATCATGGCAGAAAATTGTGTTTATTGTTATTTGCATCCATACTACAAATGATTTGACTCTTTCATTGAGAATGATGAACAAGCATGAGCACCCCAAACAGAGACCAGCTCCCAGACAAGCCAATAGTGAGAGAATGCCTTTGTAAACACCAATGTTTTCTCATTTTAACTGACTAGAAATCGAAAGGAATAGCTGTAAGAATTATAACATATATTTATGAGTACAGTGATGCTGCTGTTTATTTAAATGCATTTTTATGCCTTTTTTATGTATACATAACACCTTCATATTGACTTCAGATGTCAAGCAATTTAAAATATCATTTACGACTTTAAAAGCTAGTTAAAATTCCCTAGACCTCTCCAGAGTTTCCATACTCCAGGAGACTGAATTCTTACAAAATACATTAAGGGAGATATCCCCCACATTAATGAACAATCAATATTTCATATATAATTGTTTCATATGTAACTGTAGGTAAAAATAGCTAATCCCCACAACCAGATTAAACCAATTAACTTAGAGTGTGTGGTTTTCAAAAGGGCTCTGGAAATTGAAGCATAGGGCCAGCAATGTGATGAAATGAGAGAGAAATATATTTGTATTTCCTCAAAGAAGCATTTATTTCAAAGTTGGTTATAGTATTAAATAATACTTAGAGGGGAAAAAAAGTTTTAAGCTGGATATTTGATGGAAGTGTGTGAAAAGTTTGGAGAAACCTTTTCTGGTACTTTTAAATGCCTTTTTAAAATATACATCAGTCCCATCATTGTCTGGCATTGATTTTATAAGTCCCTTTCTGGCTGTACATTGTTCACTGCACTTTCAGACCAAATTCTGTCCTCTTTGAGCCAGGTTGGGAGGTGTGATTTGTGCAGAAAGGATATTGAGTTCCTAATATCTCTAACACTTACGGTATCATCAAACTTAAATTATAAAATTATTTCAACTCAGATAATGTTTAACATTGATTTATTGAGCTGAGCAACCTGACCAGCTCCTCAGGCATAAGGTAAAGAAATGCAAGAAGAAGGGGAAATACTAGGAAACAACGTATTTCTATTTGAAGAAATTATTGCCTTCAGTTATTGTGGTCTATTAAATAAGAAGAACGTCCCCATTTTTGACACAGACTCTAGTTTGCTGCTCCCACAGGACAACAAAAAGATTAGCTTAAATCTGAAAAGAAATTTCACAGTTTGGAAGTGATGTGTGTAACAGTCACAGCACTTCAATCTAATTATGGCAAAGTTTAGTCCATAATAGGGAGGTCGTTAAATGAACATTTGTAATGTTAATTATTAGTGAGGGCTGACCAGCAAGAAGGTAAGGAATGGAGATCAGAGAATCCCAGTAGGGTTTGGATGGAAAGGACTTTAAAGCTCATCCCATTCAATCCCTTGCCATGGGCAGGGACATCTTCCACTAGGATGGGGCAACCACAGCTTCTGGGAACCCGTGCCAGTGCCTCATCACTCTCCCAGCCAATAATTCCTTCCCAATATCCCATCCATCCCTGCCCTCTGGCAGTCAGAAGCCATTCCCTGTGTCCTGTCCCTCCATCCCTTGTCCCCAGTCCCTCTCCAGCTCTCCTGGAGCCCCTTTAGACCCTGCAAGGGGCTCTGAGATCTCTCTGGAGCCTTCTCTTCTCCAGGTGAGCACCCCCAGCTCTCCCAGCCTGGCCCCAGAGCAGAGGGGCTCCAGCCCTTGGACCATCTCCGTGGCCTTCTCTGGACTTGCTCCAACAGGTCAACATCTTTCTTGTGTTGGGAAGTGTTTAGTTTAATCTTCCCTGACCTTGCAGAGCTGTTGGAGAGCTCTTCTAATCAGACACGTGTGATCCATTTCCAGGCTTTAACTGCAATAACGCTGAGATTGTACCACTGGTGACCCGTGTGCCTGAGGAGTTGGTAAATCTTCAGTTCCTCGATGGAAGTTGTCAAATTCTATCTCATTTAGTTTTCATCCTGGACAGAGGATATAAGTTTTAAATCACAGCCTGTCTTATTAGTGGTTGACCGTAAAAACGAACTCTTTATAAGCACTAACTTTTGTTATGCCAAGATCAAAACAAACACAGGTTGGGGTGATGTGGATGTTGCTTCTCCCGTTGCCCATCAAGCAGAAACTAAATCCAGCAAAAACACTTCATGTACTCCACAAGCAACTCGCTAATTCCAAATGATGCATCAATAACACAATCATGGCTGCCTTTTCTTAGAATTATGGTTATCTGTTTTGCACTCAAAATATGCACATGGAGCAATTTCATCTGTGAGAACTTGGGAAAATTATATTAATCATCATAACTGAGTACAGCTTCTTTCTCAGCATGAGTCATAAATATCTTTGAGCATTAAACCTCTTTACAATAACATTAATTTAATCTATAAGAGGACACTGCGTGCAATAAATTCCATTTACAAATCTGAGTGGGCAAGAGAGAGAAAGCTGTAGCTTATTTTTAAATTTTTTTTTATATATATATTGGAGATTGGGAAACAATGCCCCAAAAGAAGTTTCCCTCAGCCTGAAATGCAGAGGACTAGGAAGAAAACAGAGCTTCCTGATTGATTTGCCTCTGTGCTATTGCCTAGTTTGCTGCCAGTCAGAAGCTTATATAGCTTAAAAGATTGTTATTGATTGTTCAATTTGGTGTTCATATATTTAAATTTTATTCAGGTTAGAGTGATGTTGAAAATTGGGGTCCACATGCTAGATTGCCAGCACAGTGGTTGACAACACAAACGTTAAAATACAATAATCCTTGTAGTATAAAATGGCCATTGACAGTCTAATTTCCATTTTGTGGTTTATGGCCTCTACTGAATATCTGATAATGTAATTATGCTTCAGTAAAGAATGAATCCTCTCTGGTAAACTGAGCTGTGTATGCAATGCCAATGTGAATTAAATAAAGTGACATCAAAGCTCAGTCAGGGTTTATTTTAGGAGCACATTTTTAAACATTTACTATGGTTTGTTCTACAGTAATGCCAGGGAGCAGATTTATGGCTGTTAGCATATTCATGTTGAAGAAATGTGTTACTTCATTCTTTATTTTAGCCCAGGAGAGCAAACAAAACAGCTTCAGTAAAAGTGAATGCTGCTCTGTGACTTAGGTATGAAAGTTTTCAGATGATGCCACCACCAGCCTCCCTAAGTAGCACAGAAAGGGAAGTGGCAGCAGTGCAGTCAGGAAATCAAAACGTAAATAAAACTCCCCCAAATTATTTACATGCCCCACAAATGAGACAACATTTGTTTCTTGGCAATAGGTACACGATCAGCTTTTCTGCTTGGCCCTTTTGCTGCTGGGTTTATAAATGTATAGGAATATACAATATGATCCTACGGTTAAAGAATTTCCTCCTTTCAAATTCCAGTTGTCAAGTTATGTTATGCTGTTTATAATGCGGTGAATTATGCTCTGTCCTATCCCATTCCCTGCTAGCATAATGCAACTTAACATCAGGCCACATAACAGAATATGACAGTTAAAATTTAAAAGCACCCTCATTGTATTTGTGAATTGAATACTCAACTGCGTGATTTAAAGACGGACTGGCATCTTGACTCCAGAAACAAGTAATGTTACTTGAATGTGTTTTTTTCCCCCTAATATATTTGCATTGCCGTTTTGACCTTCTTTCCAAGAGGAAAAAAAATAACCCTAAGCAACTGGCATGTATTGACATGGAGGTATTGAAAAGTTAGCGTGATGTTGCAGACATGTTTAGAGGAACTTCTGAAATCATGAATTTGATGAGATAGACTGAATCAGAATGTCACTTTATCATGTAAACAGCAGGGAGAGAGCCAAGCCTCACATGTGGATTTTAAATGTCCCAAAGCATTAGTATTAAAAATCCAGGGCCTGGTTCCACCCGCGATAAAGAGAGGTGTCAAATCACATCATGGTTTATCCTTCCAGCCTCGCAAGGGTCGGCGCTGCACAACGTGGATTTAGAGCAGTTTGACAGATCCTTTAGGACCTGTCAATGATTCAGGAGTCAAAGGTCAGTCCCTCCATCTCACCTGCTCTTTTCTGATTGCCAGAGCTGTTGGCCAATAAGGAAACCTCTGGACTTTTCCTAATACTTGTACTGAAATAAATAATTTGCTGTTGCACTTCAATTCCCTCTGCTTTTCCCCTCGATGTGCTTTGCTTTCAGTGTTCCCAGAGCCCATATCCAGAAACCCAATTGCTTCATCCTCCAGCCAGGGCAGCCCCAGGAGGCACAAGAAGAGGAGAGCAGCTCCCCCAGCTCCTTGGGAAATAGCAGGTACAGGAAATAGGATTGGATAAAAGTACAAGCATGTTAAACACAAGCATCACCCTACATGCCCATCCCTGGGCTGGCTCTCCCAGGTGAAACATGGATTTGACTCCTTGGGTAAATAAAACATCTTTGGAAGGAGAAGATGGAGGTAGCACATGAAAGGCTTGGCTGGTTGTGAAACAGCATCCTGTTTTAAATCATATATGTCCATATGAGGATGTTATTAATATTATTCCCTTTTCATTCATTGTAGGAGCATCTCTCTTGTGTTAGGCTTGGGTTGGTAACTTCTCGTGTAAGAATCATCACAGAGTCATAAAATTCCAGACTGATTTAGTTTGGAAGGCATCTCAAAACCCATCCAGTGCCACCCCTGCCAGGGGCAGGGACACCTTCCACTATCCCAGGCTGCTCCAAGCCCCATCCCCGTGGTCTTGGACACTTCCAAGGATCCAGGGACAGCCACAGCTTCTCTGGGCACCCTGTGCCAAGGCCTCCCCACCCTCACAGGGCAGAATTTTTTCCTAATATCTAATTTGAACCCGCCTTCTTTCAGATGAGAAAGGGCAGGTTCAAAAAGAGCTGAGATGAATGCATTTAGATTGCAGACAGTGGAGGTAGCCAGCGAGACAGCATGAGTCAGCATGTTCGTGGTTTAGTCACTGTTAGAAGCATTACAAATATTAGTTATTATTATTTATTACTTATGCAACACCCACACACTGTGCAAGACATTTAACAAACCACATAAAAGGCAGGGCTGCACCACAGAGCGATTGCTGGATGGATTTTAGGTGTGATAGATTGCTATTAGCTACTTGTTTGTGTTTCTTTGTGCTGAAAAAATTCCTAAAGGTCCCAACCATGGAGACCTCAGCTATGCTTGGCACTGTTCAAACACACCATTAAAGAAAATGGTCTCAAGATAGGGAAAAATCAAGGATTTACATGGTGATGTCAGGATCTGCTCACAGAGCATCTTGCACGAGTTTCTGTCACAGTGAAAGCAGCAGCAGAGATGAAACTACATCAGGGTAAAGGTGTTTATGAAGCTATTGGATGTTCTCAACCAGGTGCTGGGATTTTGACCCCACAAATGGGGTTTCTGCTCTAAGTTCTGGCTCTGTGTACAAGGAGTTTGAGCTTTCACCTCTCCATGGTGTGCACGTGCCATCAGCAGCCTCTGAAATCCCAGTTTAAGACATAAATCTGGGGTAAAGCTGCGGTGCAACTTCTTACATGAGGCCGGACACTCACCTAAGTTGTAGCTGAAGGTCTCAGTGTTTTAACACTGGCTCTGCCTGAGCCTTTTTTTGTGCATCCCTAAGCACATATGAAGTGCTGGCAGCTTTTGGCAGCCCAAACAACACCAGCTCTCTGGGCTGGCCCTGTCTATGTCCAGCATATTATGGGTGTAGGTACTTGGCAAAGAATTAGTAAATGTCACACGTCAGGGGTTTGTTTCTCTGCTCTCTTTGAAATAATTCCTCCAAGGTGTTGAGGCTGCTTGTCCTGTTTCTTCACACTGTGAGGTCTTCATGCCTGGTTAAAATCTCTTCCTGAGCACGGTTATCCATTAAAAGCTTGTACCTCCTTCTGGATATTGGGGTTTTCCTTTGCATGATTTGTTTGTCACAACAGACACGTTCCTGTTTTCTTCAGATCTTGCCCTTTTTGAAATGCAGCATTTTCACCTCAGACCTTTCTGGTTTTACTGCATGTTCCCAAGTATCTCAACAACACCACAGGGATATTCACCCTCCACATTTCACCCTGACCTTGGTGCTTCCTTTGCAAACTTTAACTCCTTTGCAGGGATTAATTAGGAATGTTTATCTCTGGGGACAACCATAATTTCATCAATATCCAGGATTTAGTGGGAATCTCAGGATTGGGAAGGGGGGATGGCTCTTAGTCTTGGATCAGTCCCACTCCTTTTTGATTTCACTTGGTCCCTTCTTTTTTTTGAGGTATCAATCTTCCTTTTTCATAACACTTCTTGAATATCCTTTCAGAGTTAGGTTTATCTGTCTAAATATTAAAAACATCCACAAGTTGAGAATCAGCTTTCATCACGAAAAATATATAGAGAGAAAGAGTTAGGTTAGTTTTTTGCTGGCACCCCTTGCTTGGAGGGAGAGTGAAACACTCCTTAAATCTTTTCCAGCTGTCCTCCAGATATTCAGTGTCTAAACTTTAGGTCTTTTAGCTGCTCTGCTCTCCCTTCCTCAGCATTTTTGTGCCCTTTGAGGGTGAGTGATCACCTAGACCTGCATCCCTGAGCTTGGCTGTTCTTGGGAGGCTCCAGCCATCAGCCTTGGCATGATGAGCTGATAGAATCCAGGCTCGTTCAGAGTTGCAGTTTCTCTCACACCAGTTGGTTTCTGTCAGAGGTGTTGTCTTCTTTACTAACACAGCGAAAAGGTTTATGGACCTTACAGGTGAGACTTCTTGTGCTGTTGTCCCAAAAAATTGAGAAAAATAGTTTTAGTTGCATTTAAGCACTTAATTAAAGTTCTGTTGTTGGAAGATGAGTACCACTAGATCTGGACTCTTCAACAGGTATAACCTGGGCCAGGTTTGTCAGCACAGGTAACTTTTACTCCATCTGCTCCCAAATATTAGCACCCAAAAAGGCTCTTGGAGAGAGAGAAGCATCAGTTTAAATTCCTGTTTTAACTGTTTGTCATATAAATTCAGTTTTTAGATAATCCCTTGGTGCAATAATTCCTTATTATGCATATGGAAAAGCATCTATTAAAGGCATTTTTAACTTTCTGGGTAGAGTTTCTTTATCTGTATTTTACAGTACAGTGAAAAGTAATTAATTCATTCCTAGATATATAACATATGGATATTTTTTATGGATTTATGGCACATTTTAGGGGATGTGAAAATGCTGCAATTATTTTAAAAGTAATGCAATAGAAATTCAGGGCTGGTTCACAGATTTATGGCTGGATTATATTTTCCACAGCCAACTGCCAAACATGGAGTAGATAAAATCTATGTTTCTTTTTGTCCAGTCTACCTCTTTTATCCCATCTCTGGTTTACATTGCCACGTAACTACAAATAAATATCCTGAATCTGACTTATTTATAAATTGGAAATTTTGTGAAATGTATTAACCCTCAGAAAACAGTTCACAGTATTTAATTAGTAAAGAAAAACATGCTGCACACAAAATGTCAGCAGAAATTACAGTAATAATCTATCTTTCAAAACACTGTTAATTGCAGCTGATATTCAACCATACATTTCTCAAAAATAAAAAAAAAAAGAGGTGGACCCAGCTCAATTATTGGCTTGAATCTCTGAGGAAACTCAGATCTGAGCAGAGGCGCCAGTTTGGGCAAGTGGAGGAGTATTTATTCTGTGGGTAATATTTAATCTGTGATTTACTTTTTAGGGCTAACTCTGACACAAGGCTTTTCTAGTCATCACACATTTGTAAGCCTTTCTTGAGTAGCAGGGTGTATTTTGACACATAGGAAGTTATTTTTTTATCATAACCTTATAGAATCAGAAATGGTTTGGGTTGGAAGGGACCTTAAAGCTCATTTCATTCCACCCCCTGCCATGGGCAGGGACACCTTCCACTAGACCAGGTTGCTCCAAGCCTTGAATGCTTCCAGGGATGAGGCACAAATGACTTTTGTGGGCAGCATATGGTGTTTCTGCTGAAATTACTAAAATATGGACTGAAACACTTGTCTAAATTTAAGGAATTGACTCGATCACATAATCCTCAAAAAATCACGCCATCATTGCTCATCAACAGCCCTGTGCGAATCCAAGCCTTTGAGATTTATTTTCTCCTGCTTTGAAGGCAAGTAACTTTACTGACATATTAATGTTCCAGCTGTGAATAGAATATCTCGTTCTGTTTGAAGGATAGTTCCCTTGATCCATTAAATAAATACTACATGCAGGGGGAAAAAGGGTGTTAGACTGATACACAAGAGCCGCCATCACTGGGCGCAGATTTATGGGGTAAGGGAGTAAAAGGAAGTGATATGGCTGGAAAAAGAGAAATGAAACTACACTTATGGGCACTAAATCCTCCAGAATTGAAAAATATCAGCAGTTTGTGTTTAGAACACACAGTGTTTTGTATAAATGGATTTTCATCGACAAATCAGTGGTTTCTGGGGGTTACACCAAAATGTGCCATTTCTGCCGACGCATAGGCTGAGAGTTTGGTTGTGTTCTGGTTTGATTTGAAGGCTGGGAGCTTTCCCATGTTGGTTGGTGTCTTGCCCCCATCCTCACTGCCCTGGTTAGCGTGGATTTGCCACCAGCTTGGCAGCCCTGTGTTTGGAGTGAGGACTTTCCACTCACTCCTCACGCAAGCCAACGATCCTGGAGGAACTCTCTCACCAGAGTTTGCGATGCATCTTGGGTGAGCAGCTTGACACAGCCCTCATTTAACTGACTCCGAGGCTTATGCGCCGATGATTTCTGCTGGTAAAGTGTTATAATTGGATTATTGAAGTATTAGGTAAATTCAGTCGGATTTGCTGTTTGAAGTGGAAATACAAAAAATGCTGGGATGCTATTACTGCTTTGTCATACCTATTAACAACAGATCCCAGTGTTGCAGCAACAACAGATTTGCTTTCAACTGTTTGGACTTTCCAGTGTGTAAATTTATATCATTTAGGTGGGTAAGTTGGCAGATGCCTGGGACCTCCCCGGACCCTGCTGGGTCACTTTTTAAAGAGCACATCTTTTATTTCTTGAAATTTCGCTGAAAACACTGTTGTGTGATGTACTTCTTCTTACAACAGAAACATGTCATGGCTAAACTTGGAGTGGGTGTCAACAAAATGATAGAATTCAGCACATTTTACAAAATCGACAGCCCGAATGTCCTTATGATTATAATTCCTGGTTGCCCAGGTAAAAGAATACACCAAAACCTCCCGATGCTATAAACTAACTTTACATATGTAATGAATACAAACGTGTCTGTCAGTCTTTATCATTCTTTATTAAAGCCCTTATTTTTCATAACTTGTCATTGAAACCTCTATTTCAAATAAAGCAACCTGTGACATGAAGGGCTATTTGGCCAAATTCACCCAGCAAGTGACAGCCGTGTCTACTCTGTGTTTTAGAGAATACATTTAGTACTTTGCAGGTAACATTTTCAAATGACCAACATTTATTGATACTTGAGGGGTTTTTTAACGTGGTTTTGGGAAATTTAAATTGAAGCATGAATTAGATTAATAGTTATTTGGTTTTAATACAAATCTGGTTTTACCTAATCTGTGGTGTTCGGGTTTGAATGCTTGAAGCACCATGGCACCACCTCCAGTTTTCAGTGCCTAAATCCTTATATCTGTTTCTTCTTTTTTTATATTAATATTATTTGTCCTCATTCATAAAACCATACCCTTTAAACAGCTTGGAAGCAAATCTTGATGCTGCCCAAGCAGATCACGGGAGAGCTGCGTGTCAGAGATGCTTTGAAACAGCAGTTACAAATATTCCAAAAAAAACCCCTACAGGCAATTTAGATCCAGATGCAAACTGCTCAGGTCTTTCAGTATAAAACGCAGCATGGGGCAAAGCATCCCACGTGTTCCAATGTGTGCAAAACCCTGATAATGATTTATTATATCAAGGGCTGCAACCTATGTTTCCCAGGTGACCGCAAGCAAATGTAACCTGATTGTTAAACAAGCTCCCTCACCTAATAAATGTGCTTTATTTGATGTGGAAAGCTCAGGAAGGAGGTTCGAGGGGCCAGTCCCAGCAGTCAGATTCTTTCATGGAGACATCAGGGCTGGAGGTTTGAGCTCCCTTTCTCAAGAGCTGCCCTAAACTTTGGGATGCTGTAGATAAGGGGTCAGGGGATGATTTTTTCCTGAGGTCTGATCCCGTAAATCTGCTACGCAATTGCGTTTTGGATCAGAGCATGTTGTTACCTGCTGTGAAATCTCACTAAAACTTGGGTGTTTTGTTACATTAAGTGTGTTGTTCACAGCTCATGGCACCAGGGAAGGCATGACAAGCACATGGAGATAAAAGAATGGATTTAATTTTCTGGAGTGCTTAAAAAAAGTGATTAAAAAAGAAAAAAAACCATCTTAGAATAACAGAGTGGTTTGTGCTGGAAAAGACCTTAAGGCTCATCTCATCCCACCCCCTGCCATGGGCAGAGACACCTTCCACTAGAGGTTGATCCAAGCCCCATCCAACCTGGCCTGGAATTCTTCCACTTGTTAATCATAAATTGTTTTGTTCCTGTCTAACTTTTTGTCACTGTTATGCAAATATATTAGAAATAAATTACAAATAGAGTCAAAAATCTAAAAGTAGTGGTCTGAGGTGGAAAAGTTGCCCCATATCTTAGGAAAGCCATGGAGAGCACCCACAACAGATGAAATTTCCTTTGGACCATGACATAAAATTCAGATGCACAACTTCTGCCCAAGCCTGGGTTGTGTGTCCCTTCTATGGGATGCAGCCTGTAGGGATTTGGGACACTGTAGGACCAAGGATGCAGCAGTTGAAGATGCCATTGTCCTCACACCTTTGATCAACTCATGCATGAGATGAGTGTGGTGACTCTTGGGTCCTGCCTCTGGTGTTTCCAGGCTGTTTGGTTTCTAAAAAATATCCATCCTCGCTAAACTGTTCTTTGAAAAAAAATTACTTCTGCCAATTTCTTGTTTCTAATAATTTCCCATTGCAGTTAATTATTTTAAAAAGATACACACACACTCTGAGTCTGGTCCACATTAGGGACTAATAGTCTGCATAAGTTCTTTATGAAGTCTTTTTTTTTTTTGTTATTATTCTTTTCAAATAAAGCATGTGCTAAAAAAAGCCTCCTTGTTTTTAACGTAAACCCTTAAAAAACCCCAAATAAAAAGGCTTTGGAGGGAACTTTCAGTGCCTTATTTTAGCCTGTGGCTGGTTTTCACACCTAAGTTACAACAGCAGCACTGGTTTAAGGTGGAAGCTCTGGCAGAACTTGAACTCCAGCAAGGTTAGTGGGCATCACTCTAAACCCATAAATCTGGTTTAGGCACACAAAAATCAAATTTAGACTAAAAATATTCTACGAAATATCTTAAATGTATTTAAGGTTGACAGTAATTGTTGCATTGGTAAAGACCCAGAGCATTCTCAGAAATAGTTAAGAGGAGACACAAAAAAAGTCAAATTACCTGAGACAATTTCTGTATACCTGCCCCCTTCATTTGAATAAATCTGACACTAGATTTCAGAGCTTGAAAATGAAGCATTAGAAAACATCCAGATATCACTCAAATTGGCTATCAAAAGATTAGAGCCTTTTAAAAATATTGATAAACATCAGAATCAGACGAAATATATCTAAGAGAGCCAAAGGAAGTAAGAAGGGAAATTGGAGACTCCATTAGAAATTTCAGATCCTTGAAGGCTGGTGAAATTTAATAAAGGAATTATTTAAAATTGGTCCAGGGACATATGGGGAAAGAACATATCGCTGGCATAAGCTGTGGAGAATGTCCTAGTTAATATTTTAAGGAATCAAATGAAAGGTACACTGGGACAAGCACTGCCTGATTAGAGAAAGCAAATTTAATTTTGGTGGGGGGGGGGAAGTCCTCAGGTCTGACAGATCTACTGGAATCCTTTATCGTTATTATTTCTGCCAGGAGAGACAAGGCAGTGCAATAGACATCCTATACTTACATTTTCAGACATCCTTTGACAGGGTTTCCTCAAAGAGGTTAATGTTAAGATGTGGAGCCACAGAATAAGTGGAAAGTTGAGTTTAATGGATTTAAAATTGGCTAAAAAACACAAAACAAAGTGTGGCACACCAGCAATCAATGGACCCTGTACCAGCCGGGAGGGTTAGTGGTGGGATGTATTAGAAATTATCCTGGGTCCACAGAGGTTTATGTTAAAAATTACAGGGTGCTACATAATATTGAAAGCAACTTTTCAAATTTTGTTGATTGCATTAAATTGCAGGGAAATGTAACTGATGAGAAACAATGACAGAAAACTGCCTCGTAAAATCATCTCCTTTTGCTATCAATGTTCAAAATTACGTGACAGAGTCTTCAGTGCAAGTGAAAATTGTCCATTTTTGTGGTGTAAATATTGCATCAAAGCAAAGTTAACAGACCTCGAAGTTTGTACTGAATGTTTTCAGGATATCAGATGATTCTACTGTTCAAATTCCAGAAAATGTTAAGTGGGAATAAAACTTTCTAGTCCAAAAGAAACCAAATATGTAGCACCTTTAATATAGATGATTAGCAGGTGAAGCTGTGAAATTTGGCTGAAAGAAGAAAGAGAGACAGTCTGTGGATTTACTGCAGTTTATTCATTTATGAGCTCATTAATCCATGATAGAGCTGGGAAAATAATCAATTTGTTCTGTTTCAGGTGAGACTACAAAAAATAGCAGAAATCTGAGAAGGTTCAATTTAAATAGGAATCAATGGGACCTTTTTGGCATGAAAGGGAAAAAAAAGGATCACTAAAAATTGCTAAGAATACTTCTGTAATTAAAACCTGAAGTCAGCTGATATAGCTGACCAAGGTGAAATGTTTAGATTAGTTTTGAATTATTTAACATTTTAATCAACTCTGAATCCGTTTCTTTTCAAATTTCACTTCAAAAATAAACCCCCAGCAGCTCCACTTTGAAAGCGTCAAAACAAACCCCGTCATTTCTGAAGCACATTTCATTTCAAACAAATATTGGAAAAAATCTCCTTCTTGTGGTCCTTTTTATCAGATGAGATCTGAATTTGTGATTAGATTACTTCCCAGAATTTTTGTCTTTTGTGTCAAATGTATTAGTAATTAGAGAAAAACTTCACCCGCTCTACTTGAGGAGAGGGGGGGACAAGAAAACATCTTTTAGCTGATAGGCAAATAAAAAGGACCCTGTTTGCAAGCAAGTTTGAACTTTGAGCGATTTTACAGCCTGTGATCTGAGATAAATTACACCCTTTCCCTGGTCTTAATACACCAATTGAAGCCTTTCAGAGCTGCCGGGTGCCCTCATTCAGGGTGGATCCATCAAACATTAACTCAGCCTCAGCCTGATTCTATACCCTCCCCTCACTATTGGTACTCAAAAAAGACTTAAATCACATGAAAATTTGATGGAACATTCACCTTCACTGATACCTGTGTATGAGAGAAGCTGTAATAAAAGAGGAGGTAGATCTCAAAGAAAAAGATCTATTTTATCGAATTTTGAGGGCAGCATTAACTGTAGTTATTGATAACTCAGAGATAGGAGAATTTTAAAAGCACAGTTGTGTTTCTTTTGCTTTTTTCAATTCATGGGCCTATCCTGCCAAATGTTCCTCTGAAAAGATAACAAAGGTTCCATTCCTGGAACGAATTGTTTCTACAAACCATGATCCCAGAAATACAAACATGGATAAATGGTCCCATTTTAACTTTGAATGCGGTATAACTTACTGAAAACAATCTGACAGTCTGCCAGCTTGCCTTCAACAATGGCACAGTACCAAAACTGAGATTTACAGCCGAGAAAAGCACCACATTTTAGAAATAATTTCTCAACTGGAAAGGTAAGAGTGGAAAAAAAAATCTCCCCCAAATAACAGCAGGAAGAGGAGATGGGAGAAGAAGTGAGTGATATCTCCTGCAACATCTTTTGGATGGAGTTGTATGTCCAGGAGCCCCTGGAGAGGGAAAAATGTGGCACTGGTGGCAAGAGCCAGGTTGGGATTGTGTCCCCTACGTGATGGCCATGAGGATTTACTAGAAAGCATCATTAAAACAGACCTGTAGAATGGTAGACTCACAGAATATCCTGAGCTGGGAGGGATCCACAATGACCATCAAAATCCAACTTCTGTAGCTTCATGTAGCTATGATGAAGACTTTAGGTCACTACTCAACCACCTTGTACTTACGAGTCTTTACTAAATATTTACATCGTGATTTGGAAGATCTTTCTCTCCAAGTTCCTTCCTCTCTCCCCAAATCCCAGCTCGATCTGAGACACATTTCTCTTGTATTTGGGGATCAATACATTTTTATGAAATCCTTTGTCATTGACACAAAAACATGTTTTTATGAAAAAAAAATCTAAGTACATTTCTGACTTGATTGGCTCATAGTGAGAAGTAGATAAAGCTGCAGCTCATACACTGTAAGTGTGGTTTATCGTCTTGTTATTCAGAATGTAAAAGAAAAAAAAAAGACATTGATAATCTATTTCTACTTCTCATGAACCCTTTACAGGAGTACAACCCCATCATGTCAGAGTTCAAGTACACAAATAATAATATTAGTCAGAATATTCACTCCCAAAGCAATTTTAACACCATTCAAAATATAATCCTTCTATGCAATATACTTCATTTAACAACCATTAGTGCCTTTTCCATTTCAGATCTCATGTACCCAGTAATGATTTATTTCTACCCTTTGTTTGAGCTGATTTCATTCTACCAATGGATCTGTACTAATCATGGGGAGTGCAATATGCAATGTGTGCTTGCCAGATATTTTTTAACTTTCGGCGCCGCACAATTTACAACAGAAAGAACAGAAATTATAAACGTTCTCTTCACTCGCAAGAAAATAAACTAGAGTAAAATAAAAATCCCAACCAACCCCTTGGCCAATTTTGCATTTGAGAAGGAGAGTTCATTTCTCATATCTAAACTAAACCAGTCCCTTAATTATACCACACTAGGTTGATTACAGGCAACACTACACAAAATCTATACATCTTGTTTGGCAATGGATCAAACTCCAGCACATTGTCAACGCAACCTTAACTGTTTTCCTTTCCTGGGACTCCAATCTTTCTGGGCACCCTCATCTCCCACTGGGCCAAATGATAAGATCCATGCTCTGCCCAGAGCAAGGGAAACTCCCACCCGCTCCAGCGCGTGGTGCGCTCGAGCAGAAACCACGGGAATAAACACCTCGCCATTAAACAGCAACGTGTAAACAGACAAAGAGTCAAAATCTTGCAAATGAGTTGTTCATTATGAAATATTCCCACAGCTTGGCTGAGTGGGCCTTGCAGCCGAGCAGAGAAGTTCTTGGTGCTTTATAAATAGGGAAAGTGCCGTGCGGTGTTCGTGCAACTTCCTCGCGGAGCTGCGTGAGCGCTGCACCCAACAGATGATACAACTCCCAAGCCCTGTTTCCCCGCGATAATTTCTTGTCTAAACTCCTAATTACACATCACTTCACATTCTGAGATGTATAAATACATTTTTTCAGATGTACACTGTGCTAATGGTATGCATGGGAGAACGGGAATGTTCTTTGGCATGAGTGCTCAATAGCAGAAGTGAAAAATCGTCTCTCCAAACTCTTTTCCAGAGAAGTGAAAGCCCCCAAACTACTGAGAAAATTTGAGATACTTTGCAGCAACCACGTGCAAAACCAGGTCTCAATTTTCTAGGTCCTGTGGTGCTGCTGGGGGCATGTTCATCAATCATAGTGTGGGGCAGTGGGAGCCCAATCACGAAAACCATGATGCTGAAGCCAATAAATGCTTCAGAAATTGGGGTTTTTTGCTCGGAAGAAATCTAGTTTACTTATTTGGAGACATGGCACTATTGATGAAAATCAAGGAGCAATCAGCAGGGACCACTGGAGATCTGATCTAACTCAGTCCTGTGGCTGTACTGGAAGGGAGCCTGCAAGGAAGTCAAGAGAGACTCTTCACCAGGAACTGTAGTGACAGGACAAGGGGCAATGGGTTCGCACTGAGAGTGGGTTCAGATTCAGTATTAGGAAAAAATTCTTCCCTGTGAGGGTGGTGAGGCCCTGGAACAGGGTGCCCAGAGAAGCTGTGTCTGCTCCATCCCTGGAAGTGTCCAAGGCCAGGCTGGACAGGGCTTGGAGCAACCTGGGATAGTGGAAGGTGTCCCTGCCCATGAACTTTAAGGGTCTTTGGTCTCTTCAACCCAAAGCATTCTGTGTTTCTATGAGGTCATTGTACCTATTCTGTCCCAGTTAAATGCACCCACTCATCAAGAAATGTCTACGGAAATATTTTTTTTTCTATCATTGGTTAATTAATCCTCCTAGAAGAATTTTAGGTTGGCTATAGCTTACTAATACTTTTTTTTATCATATTGCTGTAATAATAATGGTTAAACTCTTCTTAGAACTCCAAATGTTTTCCGTAACATTGAAAATGCCTCATTTTCATCGCTAAATCCCCAAACTTTTTACAGGTACTGTGATGGGTGCCATCTGTATGAGGAGCTGGTATCTTTTCCCTCCCGAGATTGATAGGTACCACCATATGGTAGATAGGATGCTCAACTTTGCAACACCGAAGGCTTTTTTGGCGACTTTCCAGGAGCTTGAGGGCCACACCTAATTTGCATACACATTTACATACAATTTTTATTTTAGATAAATGCACACAGGATGGTTCGGTGAACTCGTGTGGCTTTCTCTTTGACAGATGCTCTGGCATTATTTGTTGTTTGAGTTCCTCAGCAATAAAATAGCTGGAGTTGAATCCACCCTGCAATTAATATTATTTATTGATGCTATTGCTGTGCTCAGGGTAAAGAAGCACAATCCCATCTTGAAGAGCTCCTCTAATTAGTCAAAGAAAGTTCCTTGACATACTTTATACAAGGTGATTGGAAAACATTCCAATTTTGAAATTCCATAATTGTTGGGATTGTGTTTTTTCAGAAAACACATTTTCTGCAGCAAAATTGTTCATCATCTTTGCAAACAGTTGAAAAACAAGTGTGGGTGTGAAAGACATGACAGAAACAACAGACATTAGCCCCAAACAGGTGCCCACTCTATCTGTGGATCGGGCACCTCTGACCTCAGCCTAAAGTGGTTGTCTCTGAGGCCAAAAGATTTTGGTTTTGCCCAGCTGTGATGACTTAGTTGCCATTTTAACCATGTTTTACCATTTATTTAATCCTTCCACTGGGCTCCACAAAAGGCTTGTGGGTAACTGATCTTCCCTTTTCAACTTGAGCTGCTGAAAATCTTCCAGGAAAGATGCTGATATCTTCAATTTCCCTGTCCTGTGGGAGGTCAGGATTGTCACAGGTATTCCCAAGGTAACTCATGTTTCCCTCGCTGTTTCTGGTCCCTTTGTAGAGCCCAGGTTCTCAGTCATTTCCTTCTAGTGGCAGAGTTCTTAGCAATAATATGGCATTAAAAATAAAATCACCATAAGAGTGAGAGCAAATATCTCTAAGTAGAAGAAAATCAATGGAAGGAACTGCTGAGGGAGAGGCTGGGCTCTTCAACTCACCATTGCTGAAGATGCAGCTCTCCATCCACAGGCCTCCATCTCTCAAACTCAGTGAGAGTTTATTGGTGTTGTATTTGACCACAGAAATTCATCAGCGAAGTTACTGTATTGATCCTGGTTTATATTTGAATGCATAGTCTCATTCGAAGTTATTTTTTTCAGGTCTAAGATAATGCTAAAGGACTTCATTTTGTTTGTGCTTTAATGAATTTTTTATGAGTAGCAAACTTGCAGCAGTTGCTTGAGCAGGTAACTGGCTCTGAGGCTCTGTTTTGAAAATTATTTGAATGGATTTATTATTTACTGAAAAAACCTGAAAACTCTTATGGTTGAGAATCTCATACCTTTGTTAGTCCCTCTGGGAAAAAAAGATGAAAATTGATGTATTTGGATGTGAAATTAAAGTTGTGGAAATGTTATACATGGCTACAGAAAATGGGAATGATGTAGAAATATTTGATGTGAGTTACCAGTGGTTCTTGGGTGCTCTAATCCTCAAATAGGTGGCAGGATGGTATTTTGTTAGGATATGGATACAGTACCTGAGAGTTAGGCAGGAATTTTGGGAGGAATTTGGAGGCTAGAACATTTTGGGGAACTGATCAGAGGCCAGGCTCAGATTTATAGGCACAATCAAATCCTATGAGGGAAATTGAATTTCAAATGTGTTATCAAGAAAATTGGTGTGCTTAGAAATGGCCGGAGGAGAAGCTGGGGACAGGAGGAGTAAGAGATTTCAGTGTTTTGGACATCGTTCTAATTCTTTGGTATGAATAGCAATATGATTGATGCAGCAATAACTGCAGTGCTCTAGGGATTTGATACCCAGAGGGAATCCATTAACTGGATTTTGGATATTGGAGCGTTATGACCTTTGCTTAGATCATAATGTTGACAAGTAGGAGCAAATGGAAGAATATGAGTCTTTTCTGATTGTAATGGACTGGCAATACTGAGAGCAAGGTGGAGATCCAGATTTGCAGACAATGTGTTGATCCCAAAAGATGGCTGGAGAACAGGAAGTGAGCCTTGCCCAGACCGCCCCTTATGAGATGGGAGGGGAGGAAAAGCAAATTTAGGAGCAGTTCCTGGCTTCTTTGCACTGTTCAGTGGTCCAATTACGTCCATCTTACATCTTCATTATTGATTTAGAGGTGAGTGATACTGTGGCTTGCTGCAGAGTGACACTGAGTCAGGATTTATTGGGAATGTTTATCTTATTATCCAGTCATGGTTTTATCCAAACTCCTTGCATGGAGGTTTGAGGGGGAGCTGTCGCCAGTGGTTCATGAGTCACTGCTGAAATAATGGCCTCTGCTGCTGCTCACCTGTGGACTGGGAAGACAAGGGAGTCTTGTTGGACTGTTCTGGGCTGGAGGTCTCAAAAGGAAAAAAAGAGAAAAAAGGATGTATTTATTAGGTGTATTGTGGTGATGGGCTAACTGAGCCAACTCAGAGTCAACTGAGCAGGGCAGTTGCCAATTAACAGGGTGGAGTTAATGAAACCACAGCCGGTGTGGCCAGTGAATGTGGAAGGGGGAAACTCCAGGCATGATTCTGCTATTCAGCACTCAAACTTGATGATCTTGGAGGCCTTTTCCAACCGTAAGTAAAGGACAGTGTTACATAAGAGAATGGGAAGAAGTTGTAGATCTCAGGTGTGAGGAAGGAAGAGGTTTTGAGTGTAGGTTGATAACCATTGTGATTGGTGAAAACAGTTCGTGCTAAATATTTTTCATCCATTGATTCTTAATTGAACTAAAGCAGACAACTGGCAAAATCAGAATTCTAAAAGCTGGATTTCTCAAAAGATTGCAATTTGTCTTTTATACAGTTTTCCATTGCAATGAGTAGACTTGCAAGTTGTATTTTACCCATATAAAAACATTCTTTTTGTTTCTTTTCCTTCACAATCATTCCAGGCTGATGATTTTCCTTTGACTTCTTTTCCCTGGCTGAATTAGCATTGTGTGGTCAGGTAGCCTTTTCCTTTTCTCAGACTAAATTAGATAGACAGCTCTGGCCTTCACAGAAGTGTTTTCCTGCTGATCCCTGCATTTTCCATCTTCCGGCTCATCTGCTGGTGAATATTCCCAGTTCTTCTATATTTCTATGAGTCTTACTTTTTATTGGAGAAGCTCCATATCTGAGGAATGAAGAATGACAGGTTTCATGGCAGCTTTTTTGGAGAGCCTGGAGATGGAGGATTAGATTCGTGTAAGCCACTTACACACTGAGGGAGTTACAAAGAAAGAGACAGATTTAGTTGCATGACTAAGTTCCCTAAAACAAGAAATAGTTTTGGGAAAAGTAGTAAAGAAAATGTTCAAATAAATGATGCAAAGTCTCACAATTTACTTTAATCTCTGAATTGTTTGATCTCCTGAATACTTTTTCTTTAGTTTTCCTAATTTCTTTCTGTTGATTTACTTATCCTCCTATTACTAATTGTCAGTATCCATAATGCTCCCCTGAGTGACTTTTCCTGATCCTGGACAAGAGTTCTTTCATTTTTCCTTTTCATTGGATTCACTGTGGTCTCCTGCCCGATGTTCTCCACTTTTAAACTCAGCTTGTTTGGGATACAGTCACATACAAAAGAAATGACTTAAGAGTCTGGGTGAAATGCAACAAATGGTATGTGTAGTTTTATTTTTTAATAATTGTTATTTGAGAACTTCTGTTGAGATTCCCCTAATTATTTGTGATTTTTTTTTTTTTTACCATGGTCACCATGAAAATCTTTAAGCAAAGACTTTAAGAAAAAACATTGCTTCCAGACTTATTTTGCTTGAATTTTCTAACAATTCACTTGCAATATTATGTTTAGTATTTTTATGTATTTTAAGCTACCTCACTCCAATGGAAGAAAAAATTAAAAATTAAAACCTGCCTCTAAATTTGGCTGAAAGTTTAAAATTAGATCAATCAGACTGTTACCCCCTTTCTCTCAAAGGGCTCTTGTTTTCCAAGGTGCTCCACAAGAATTTAAACTTCATAACAGTGAATATTTCAGGAAGACCCTACAAAGGTGTTTTGAACTCAACAACCATCTCTGACTCTGGTGATATCAACAAAGGCTTATTCTTTCCTCCATGAGAAAGGGCAGTGTGGTTGTTTTGATTCCTTTCAACTCATTTCCAGTGTGTGCTTTGATAAGAATTAAAAAAAGAAGGAGAGGAATATTTTTCCTTTAGGTTTTTTGAGGAAACAGCCACTGTCCTTGCAAAGAATGAGAATAGCAGTGTTTATTACATTAATTCAGTTGGAACAATCATGCCACCTGCAGTCACGACTCTGCATGCTGTACGTTCCTGAATGAAGTCTTCTATTTTTTGGCTTCCCAAAAACTCCAAAGTCACCATGGGAAATACCCCTGCCCCAAAATACATCAAATTTAGGGGAAAGGTTGTGTAAGCAACCAGAAATTTGTAAAGTGATCCACGTGGGATGAGCTGTATTCCAATTTTGTGTGTTGTGCTTTACAAGGAGTTTTTTCATCAATCGGAAATGAGAACCTGTACTTCCAAAATATTTTGTTCTTAGACGAGAAGAATTATCCAAGAAGTTTCTCCATCCCTGGAAGTGTTCAGGGCCAGGATTTATAGGGCTTGGAGCAACCTGGTCTAGTGGAAGGTGTCCCTGCCCACGGCAAGGGGCTGGAACTAGATGGGCTTTAAGGCCCCTTCCAACTCAAAACATTCTAGGATTCTGTAGATTCCAGGCAACAAAATATCAGGGCCTGGCAAGTGGACATGAAAAAGAAGAATGAAACAGAACCTCAAGGTGTAGGGCTTTGTTTGATTGCAGCTAAACGTTGTTGCTCATTAAGGTTGAATTCCTGGCAGCTGCACTGCACAGATAGTGTAAAAGTGAAAAAACAATTACAGAAGAACCAATAAAATAAAAAGCCCTTTTGAGCAATGACAGCATTCAATAATTGTGTCAATGCTGCTTTAAAAGTTTCAGCTTCTACAGCATCTCCAGTCCCAAAGTGTCTCATCTGCTTTCTAATTTTCCACAAGATGCTTTTAATATTTTGAGATTGATATTGAACCACAGGGGTCTAAAAGGTTTCAAAAGATCTTGCATATGCATTTGGAACCAAACGATCAATTAGATTAATAAAGGGGAATTGTAATTTATATATGAAGCCTGTAAACTCTTGCAGAGAGGTATGGAATAAGAAACCAGGCAGCTTGGGGAGAGCCAGGATTTAAGGTGAGAAAACAAACACACTCAGCAGGAAAAAAAAAAAGGTGCAGTCAGCACCAGTTTTGTTACATTGATCTGATGCTTCCTGTTACAAACATGGGAGAAATGGGAAGAAATGAGGAATTTAATACAGCACCTGTCAAGGTAATTATCGTCTGAAACTGGTTGTACCTTGGGAATGGTTCTATTGCAGAAACAAAGGAAAAGCTTGTAAATGGGAAAT
>VWZW01006445.1:0-35000 GCA_013397115.1 Edolisoma coerulescens | reverse complement strand
TGAGCTTACACCCCGTGGCTTCCCAGGGGCAGCAGAGCATTTGATGATATTGTTTTGGAGTCGTGTTTTTAAGAGCAAAACAAAAACCTTGAAAATAAGCTGTGCATGTAATTCTTCTCTCTATTTAAAAGTGTTTTAAAGTGGATAAGCAGGGACAGAGATATTCCTGTAAAGTTTTCCCTTATGCTTCCGTCACAAAATCAACAACAGTTAAGGCCAGTCTATAACGTAATTTTTTCTTTTAGCCCTGCAGTTGGTGTGAGTGCTCTGGGTATTTAAATCACTAAGAATTCATTGCTGTTAATTACAGATGGTGTTCTGATATTCGCTTCTGCCCCTAAGCCACTTTGGGTCGCTGGAATCGCCCCGCATGCCAAAGGGTTCCAGAAACGACCCTGAGAGACAAAAGTTCAGTGCTCAGCAGTAATAACGTGCCTACCAAATCTCAAAAGCAGTTCTAGTTGATAAGAGCAGTTTCTGGATCAATATATGCAATCTTAGGTAGGGGAGGTCAGCCTGTCACACCAGTGGATCTCTGGAGGAGGAGAAAGTGAGGACTTAGGAGTGGTTTGAAGTGGCCTTGCATGGCTGAGTTGGGCCAGGGACAGCTGTTATTTCACCAGCATTTGATGGAGTTCCTTTCCATGTTTTTTTTTTTTTTTAAACAAGGGAATTGCAATACTACCAGAGGTTTATTTAAAATAATAATAAAAAAAAACTTTTTTCATTCTAGAGAACTCGGAAAAACAACCCAGACATAAAACCCCTAAGCCATACAGCAATTTCAAACAGTGCCATTTACCGATGAGCTGCTGGCAATAAAACTTTTAGATGTTTGCCACCATCCTTCAGCTGCACCCCCCCAAATTCTGAGAACCTTATTAATGAGAAGGAAAAAATACAATCCCTTTTGTGGCCGATAAACACGTTACACACAAGGAAAGTAGAGAAGAATGGAGAACTTGTACAAAGATAGACACAATAAATTCACCGGAGTCAGAATCTGGTCAGCAATAACATCCACATTGTTTTAAAAGGTATTTTACTGTGCTCTATCACTCTAGGAAAGAAAGCCTTATAACCACAGTGGCTGCCCTATCAGAGGCTGCTTAAATAGTTTTTGAGATAGAGATCACCATTTCGGAGGCTCATATATCCCAGCACTGTAGGTGCAACGCCACTTGTGTACTTTTTTCCATCTTGTCAGGGATAAATGTTCACAGAAACATTTATCAGATGCTGTTTCTCCTTCCTTTTGTGCCCACCGCTGCTGCAGCTCCACTCAAACCCGAACAAACTCGGGTTTCAGACCAGTTTGCAGTGATTTGCATGATTGCCACAAATAAGGGTGGTGGCAGAGCGTTCAAAAGCGGTTTCCTTCACGTTGACAACACTTTATGATCAAATGACTGCCTTCACTTATAGCTCCTTCCTTCTGGGATAAGAAAATTGAATTTTTAGGATATATAACAAGCAACACATGTAGCATGAAATCACGGTGTTATAGGGCTGTACAAATAAAAGATGGGCTCAAGAGGAGACTCACGGCACTGCTTTCTATCCTGAAAAGTCAAATTATTCATCATTTTACAGCAAGCTGTGCACTTAATACTAAGCAAATATTCTCAAAATGCGCTTAATATTCAGCATTTGTGGAATACTATTCAAAAACAATTTTTCTTTTATTTTTTTCCTCTCTGCATTTTCTCTTGCAGAGAATCTCTAATTGGTTAGACACCTTTGAAGTTCAAGATATGTCATTATCACTCACTGGCATAAAATGCGACAGAAAATCCTGCATTTAAAACCCCAAGTGTTCTAAGTTTGCACTCATCCAAAGTTCTACAATTAATCAAATTAGGAAAGCAGCCAGTAGAACAAAGGCCCATCAGGAATATTTCAGTTCAAGAAGCATTCTTTTGTATTAGCTCTATATCAAGCCACATCTAAATTCTGCAACAAGTGTCAGATTCTAGGACTTGATTTCCATCTCAGACATAGGTTTTTGTGTGTGTTTGGGGAGATTTTGTGGGGTTTTTGCCTAAATTTTTCTTCTGAAATATAGATGAAAATATATTCTGTAAAACAGATATTAATGTTAAAATTAATTTTGCTTTTTCAAAAGAAGTTTATTATTTTCTGTTCTCCCATTTTCACTTCTCACTGTGTTGAAAGTCATCCTTTTTAGGCTCAGCACTAAGGAGAATGGGATGCCTCACATCCCAAGGCACAATTCATTCCATACTCCCTGGAAATTGGGAGACATCAGTTCCGTGTGATGCGCTTCACATTTTCCAGATTCTCTCCGTAAGCAGAGAAATGCAATTAAAAAACCCCAAACCTCTGAATACTTGTGTGCAGCCTTGTTCCAGAGACATTTATCATGGCAAATCCCAGATTGCAGCGCTGGGGTTCCGCAGGCTTCCGACACCACACGGAGCCTGAAATGTGCAGAAGGAGCTGGGGAAGCCAGAAGCACTCAGGGTGCTGTTTCTCAGCAATAGTGTGATTTCCAGTTTGATGCCTGTATGTCATGGAACAGAATCACAGGAGAAAATCCCCAAATTAAACTGTTTATTGAGGCACCTGGTTTGGGGTGAAGAGGCCTCAGGAATTGCCTGACTTTTTATGCAAAACTCGGTTTTCTGGGTCTTTGATCCTTGTGATTCAGTGCCAGACGCTCACTCTCGTTCACCTTCTTTGGTTTCTCAAGATTTCTTTCTGGATTAAATCAAAGAGATGCAAAGTGCCTCCAGCCCTGCTGCTCCCTGAGCGCTCCAGGCAGTGGGAATAGCAGCACACACGACACTGCAGGAGCGAGGGAGGCTCTGCCATCCCCAAATACTACAGAGAAATGAACTCTTTTTGTCTATAGGTGGTGCTGCATGAGCCTGGAAAAAGAGCTGCTTTTCCCATGGCTCTGTGGTCCCCAGCCTGTGCTTCCCTGGGTGGGGTAGGACCAGCCCTTGTTCTCTGCAGGCATCTCCCTTTCCAGGTCTCTGCCTTTAGGGACTCCAAAAAATTAGGGTAGGAGCCACACTCGGCTGTTTGGTGCTGGGCTTTAGATCTCTTGAAGTTGTTTTTGGTTAAATATAAAGTCGCAGGGCAAAAGCAGTGGAGTGGAATGGTCATGAGGGCGATGCCAAGAGCTTTTCAAGGGAGAAGCAGGACTCTGACACAGCCATGTCTCTCCTCTGGTCTCTTTAGGGTCAGGCATTTCAGTTGTCTCTGCAGCTTTGCTCATTGTTTTGGGGCAGAAATTCAAAGAATTGAGCCTTTTTCACTCTTTCCTCACTGCTTTTTTAGGGGAACAGTGATCAAGGAACAGATACTGTCATGGTGTATACTATCCCTTTCCAATTTCATGTTTTTTGTTTTCTATTTTAGCCTTGGAAATGGTAAAATACAGACATTTTCTTAAGGACAGTAAGACATTTTCTACAGACATTCTGTAAGGCAAGAAGGGGTGGAACCAGAGTCCTGGGTCAGATACAGCAGTTTTATGTCAGAAAACATCCTAATAATTGTGGAATATACAGTTGCTGTGCTGACAAAAACAAAAAAGTGCTTTTCATCTAAACAAGTTCGTTTGATTTATCGTGTTTTATACTTATGTTGCATTTAAAATTTTCATCCCCCTTAAACACTCCGTGGCTTTCCAAGAGTGTTGGAGAACTACAAGGCCGTGTTTTTGGCATTGGGGGTGACCTCGTTATTAATCAGAAAACATCTGGGCAGGCAAAGCAGTGCTTGTGTGTGTGAGGTCAGGGAGCCGGGGATGGATTAGCAGCCCTTGCACGCACAGGCCACCAGACTTGTGTGTTGTGCTTGGAAAATGCCCTGCTGGGTCCTCGTCTCCAGATCTCACAGGAATTTCTGTAGGAACCACGCCATTTCCAGCAGTCAAGCAAGACTTGGACAAGGGACAAGGAAAG
Source organism: Edolisoma coerulescens (assembly GCA_013397115.1). Classification (NCBI taxonomy): domain Eukaryota; kingdom Metazoa; phylum Chordata; class Aves; order Passeriformes; family Campephagidae; genus Edolisoma; species Edolisoma coerulescens. The sequence goes on along the minus strand of VWZW01006445.1, from coordinate 31,065 downwards.
GGACAGGCTTTAAACAGAAAGAGAGTAGGTTTAGATGAGATATTAGGAGGAAATTCCTGACTGGGAGGGTGGTGAGGCCCCAGCACAGGGTGCCCAGAGAAGCTGTGGCTGTCCCATCCCTGGATGTGTTCCAGGGCAGGTTGGATGGGGCTTGGAGCACTCTGGGACAGTGGAAGCTGTCCCTGCCCATGGAAGGGGGTGGTTTTAAGGTCCCTTCCAACCCAAACCAGTCTGGGATTCTCTCTCAGCTCCTGCCTCGGGGTAACAATGCCCAGGAGCTGCCTGCAGAGCCAGGGCACATGCTGATGCCAGGTAGAGGCTGTTGATGAAGGAGATAACTCACATCCATCTCTCACCTGTGTTCACCAGCCCTGTGATGGCACAGGGCTCATTTAAGCATTCTCACAGCGTCTCTCCTAAAGCACAAGTATTTTTTTCTTTGTTTTCAGTTGCTCAGTGCATGCTCAGGTTGACAGATCCTGCAGATGAATTAAACTTTCATGTTGCATTTTCAGCAGAGACCCCACAATTTGCTCAGTACACATCAGGAGAGGAGATATGTAATAAAAATCAGACAAGTGTACTTATTTTCCAGAACATAGACACTACCCTACCATTATGCTTTTTACATTTAACTGTATAAACAACAATTTAGTTTGCCCTTAATGTCCTAAATACGCTTAGATCCATCACGGTCAAAATTGAAGGGCAAGGCAAAAGGACAAAAAGAAAAGATATTAAATGTTCCACAGAAATAACCGAAAATACACTTCTAATGGAACAAGCACATTGTTAAAAAATGAACAAGCAACAGCACAGGAAAGGGTGTGTATTTATGGTGTCATCCAGTGTGGAAACAAAGTCAGGCTGCCTCTGATGTTGTTTACCCACCAATGGAAAAAGATTCCTTTGTGCTGCAGGGTTTTCCCGCTGTTTATACAAAGAGAGGAGAAACACCCTGTGCTGCTGCCCTTGAGGAGGGGAAGCCCTTGAGGGGTCCACAGGCACCTCTGCTGCTGGGAGAACTGGCACGCCAGGGTTGGTGTCTTTTTGAGCCACGCTGCAAGTTTATGTTCAGAAGTAGAAACTCTGAAAACTTGTTTTTCTCTCTGCAGGTATGAAGGTTTTTCAACGCAGAGAAGCTGTTTCAGAATAAGACAGGGGGTGAGCTTAAAGCATTTTTACTCAGTGTAGAGGAAGTTTTGCTCAGCCCGTGCTTATGTCAGCAAGTGGTGAGGGGACAAGGTCCATGCCAGGAGCTGTGGCTGAATGGTTATTCTGAATTCAGACCTGTGTTTGAGCATTCATAAAATTCCAGAGTGATTGGGCTTGGAAGGGACCTTGAAACCCATCAAATTCCACCCCCTGCCATGGGCAGGGGCACTGTCCACAGACCAGGTTGCTCAGATCTCCATCCAACCTGGCCTTGGACACTTCCAGGGATGGGGAGTGCTCACAGGGAATTGTCATGATTGAGAAAAATATCTGCAATACTTATGAATTAGGCTAAAGGTTAATTTTTTGGGAGTGTAATATGCTTTGTTTGGAAATAATTTAGGAATTCTTCTCTCTTTCATATCATTATGAAACCTTAAGTCCAAATATGTGACCCATCTCTTGTAATATGTAAATAAAAGTTCCTTTGACTGCAAATATTTTACTGTCTTGTCTCAGCCCTGAAGCCCAATAGGCTGCATTGAGGTTGAACAGCCATTTTGCCTGTTTCTGAGGGATCAAAATATGTTAATGATGTCAGCAAAAATGTTTCCTCGTACCTTTATATACAGCTTTTTAATACAAAGTGGAACTATGAGTATATTTTGTAGTATTTTTTTCATAAAAGGTTTGAACTTTGTATAGTCAACCTATCAAAAATGTATAAATTATACAAGAAGAAAAAACCCTGCATCATTTTTTTTTCCCTGGGAAGTGGAGCAGTTAATATTCAACATGAAATGTCTAATCTTTAAATACATTATAATCTAACTGCTTAGGATAATTTTTGCTTTAATACCTTAAGAGTCTGCAAAGCCTGAAGGATGGGATTATTAAAATGGAATTTTAATGTCAAAATTATCAGAGAAGAGAACATATTGCTAGTGTTCATAAAAAAAAAATGTATTCAATTTCTGTTTGATTTGTTCAAATAAGAGATGAGAATATATTTGATTATAGCTGGTAAGTATTCAGAAAGTTGATCAGATGACTGCAGGTCATTGCAACATAAGTGCTGTCAACTATGGGGATTAGTTCATTGGAGAGACTGAAATATGTGGTAACACATAAACATACCTGGACTGATGGCTTGGTTTGCAGCTTCCATGAAGATGCTGCACAGAGAGAGAGTCAGGAATAAAAATCTTGTGGTGGCCTCACAGTGAATGTCACCATCTGCCCAAGAATTAAATATAGAGGAAACAATCTTAATATGTTTTACAGGTATTAAAAAAAAAAAAAAATCTCTATTTTGCTTATAATTTGAGTTTTATGTTTTCCTCTCTGGCTGTCAGGGGTATTGGGCTGGTACCCAAGAGCAAAATCACAGAAACATGAAATGTTCTGGGCTGGAGTAGACCTTTAAGGTCATCCCATTCCACCCCTGCCATGGGCAGGGACACCTTCCACTATCCCAGGCTGCTCCAAGCCCCATCCCGCTTAGCCCTGGACACTGCCAGGGATCCAGGGGCAGCCACAGCTTCTCTGGGCACCCTGTGTGAGGATCTCCCCACCCTCATAGGGAATAATTCCATCCCAATATCCAACCTCAACCTACTCTCAGCTGGAATCATTTGCCCTTGTGCTGTCACTGCAGGCTCCTCACAGCCATGATAACCAAACAGCTTCAGGTGTTTCAGATCAGGCAAAAAACGAGCTCTGAAAGGTAATAGAAATAATCAAAACATCCCACCAACCTTCCCACCTGCCTTCCCTAAATTCTTAAACAAGCTGGACAACCAGAACCTCTCTGTCACCATGATCCTGCTGACAGCTATCCTTTTACTCAAATGTAGTTTCTCAGAAAACTTAATCGCTTCCCAGAACATAGAGCTGAAGATCAGCGTAGTTTGGTCAGTTATTTTTGTGTAGAAAACCATGTAAATTTTCCACAGATGGTCAGAAAACGCTTGGACTTTATGATCTTAGGTGTCTTTCCAACCTAAATGATTCTATGAAAACCAGGAGGTTGCAGCTACAATAAATAACAAGTTTTTCAATAAATGTCTGTCCAGGGACTGCCAGGAAGGCACCAAGAAGGGATCCAGCTCAAGGATAAGAGGGAAGGATTCATGTTGTGTAAATGCAGGTGAAAGGACTTCAGGTTTAGATGCTTAAATCAGGTTTGGAAACCTTCTTTTGGTGACTCCCTTCTTTTTGGAAGATGTGGCTTCGTTTGTCTGGAATTAGGGTAATATTGCATAAGCTAACGAGGTAAAAATTACAGTTAAAAAGTTTCCTGCTGTGTTCACAGGCTTCTCCTGTGATAAACTGTCTGGGATGGATGCAAATTTGGCATGTTAGAAGAGAAGGAAGAGCAGGAAATGCATGATCTGCCTGCAGGGAAACAGCCGAGGGAAAATGGAAATGCAGCCCAGGTTGAAAACACCTACAAGAGAAAGGTGCTGCCACTGTGGTTTTGTTTTTATCTCAACAACACAACTGAACAAATACTTTAGAGAGAGAGTGAAAGGTGATTTCACAGCCATTAATTAAGATATCAAAGTAACTCCCATGTTCATAAATCCTTATCTATTTGCATGAATGGTTGTGCACAGTTTTTGCTTTCATAAGAACACTCAGAGCGATTGACCATCCCACAGCCAGTATTAAGCATTTGTACAAATAATTTTCTCCTTTCTTTTTTCCTATTTGCAAAAGCTGATTTTTCTAGTCATAAAGTAATTTATTTTTTCCCCTAAAGAATTTACATCATGAATAATCCACCTAGGTCACCTGTCCAACCATTTTATGTTTTTTTACATTGGTAAGGATTTATTTGTATGAGGACACAATCAATCTCACAATGAATAGTTGAACATTGTAATAAAACAAAAAAAATATACAAATAACCCAGAGGTTGCAATATGTTTGTATAAAGTATTCAAACAATTTCAAATAACAACTGAACTTGTAAAAATCAACATCTGTTCATGGATTATTCATGAATCAAAATGGTAAAATTCCTTCAATAAAAATAGTCTTCAATGAATCGTTTTTGCTGGTTGCTGAGAAAATGATGTTCTTGCAACAGAAATCTCAGCTCCAGGACTCTCCTGCAGTTCAGATTCGTTAACACCAAAATCATCCTTTAGTATATAAATTGCTGCAACAGGAAAGCTAATACAAAATTCCAATTAAAAAGAGACAGTGACAGGACAACACTGAACTCTCTGAATTTAGGCAAATGTGTGAGGATGTCTCCAGAAAATTCCAACAATTTTTGGACTGCAACTGAGTTTGTCAACTTGTGCAGGAGCATTATCCCTGTTGCAATACAAACTTTTCTTGCTGCTTTAACAGATCCCTCCAGTGATGACTTCACACATAATGATTGAAAACTATTAATAGTAACCACACTAAGGAATCAATAGCTGTTCAAACCTAAAAGTATCGTTTTTACCCAGCTGAGGGAGAGGTTGGGAGGTACCCCGTGGTTTGACAGACTGACACAAAAAACACAGTAGGTATCATTTTCAGAACAATGCACATTTTTAATTTATGAATGTTCTCTTATAAACTTGTATATACAGTCACTCTTTTCTTTTTTTTTTTCCTCCAGTGCTACATAATTATAACTTGCAAAATGTAAATATTTATGAATTCACAGGATGTTCGCTGGAAGAGAAGAATGTTATACTTGCAGATTTTTCTTGTACTTGCAGGATTCACATAATATTATTTGCCATCATGATGTACTGAAAAATGCAAAAAAATATAATATTCTACATTTGACTTTTCTGAAAAATACCATCTGGTGGGTTTTTTTGAGAGTTGGAGTTAGCTCTGTAATTGCTTATAGTTAGAGATAGACATTACTACATTTATTGACAATTTTATTCTCTACAATGATCTTACATTTAAATAGTGACTTTGTTCCTGAAGGATGCCAAAGTGATTAAACTGATATTCAAACTCTTTGGATCACATCAACCCACCACTGAAATGCAGCCATCTCTGGGGTGAGATATTGCAGCTGTTTAACAGCATTCGACAGCGCTGCAGAACAGCTTTGGAAATGAAGAACTCCAATGAAAACGGGGACATTTAGGTAGGCAAAATAATTATCCAAATTGGTGTTTGGCCAGGATATTAGTACTCACATGCCTACACTTGGAAAAGTTATATTGGATCCTTAATATCCATAATTACCAGGACCTTGGGTCAGCTGCTCCTATCAGGGCATTGCCAAGTGAAGCCCAGCACTGCTCAGGAAGGATTGTGGAAAACTTATTTTAAGTCTCTTGGATTTTTCCTGACCATGAGGATATCAAACATCAATCCTTGTGAATCCCTCTTTGTGTAGAAGAATTCCACTGTGGTGTCTGTGCAGGTTTGGAGGCTGTAAGTGGATCTGAGTTGCCTCTCAGGTAACTTTGATTAGTAAAATGGACCTTGGAATATTTTATCTGAATTTCATGGCACTTCAGGAGTGTGTGGGACAGCAGCTGAGCTTGTGTTAAGCACATGAAGATAATTGTCAATATCTTTGCTCTGTTGGCCACTTCAGCTTTCACAATTTTCAGGAGACAGTGGTTGTAATGTGCTCACCCATCACATCACCTTCCCATCCCGAGCTGGCTGTTTTTATTTCAGTATCCACGCTGCACAAATATTTCAGGAAATATTTCCTCCACAGAGTTATGCTAAAAGCGTTGCTGCCATTAGACTTTCATCATCCGCCTGCTGCTCGTGAGCTAAACGGACAGGACTGGAAATGTGAGCTGTCAATCTGGGTGCAACAATACATTTAGCTCGAGCACATCATCCATGTTGAAAGAAAACACTTGTCAAAGTTACAAACAAGCAGCTCCTGGGTAAGTCATCCTCCTCCACCAAAGCTTCCGTGCTCGGATATGCCAAGAGTTCCTCCTCACCCGCAGCTGCCAACCACAGTGTATTTTTGCACTGCTCTTCTGTTTATCATCTCCAGCGCTTGTTGATGTGCAATTACATCCAACCGCGTGCCCCAGGACTGCTCTGTGTTGTTATCCAGTTGTCAGGGATGATCAGAATATCCTGCCTGCCGATTTCTTCGATTCACGTGCGGCAAACCTTGAACCGGGCTCTGTCTCCCTGGAGATGTCGCGTGGAGGAGCACTGTGGAAGCCTCGTTCCTCATCAGATGGACAAATTCCCCTTCACCCATTTGAAATTTTTCCAATTCCCCTTCTAACTTCTTGGTTTTGATGTCTTTCTGAACAGACTCCAGACCACGTAAAGTAAGTGTTTCTCTAGACTTCATAGAAAAAAAATCCCACTGTCACTGTGAATAAGTATGGAATACAGCTGGAAAATATCCTCTCAACAGCAGTCTTGAGCATTGAAAACTGCCACTGAAACCTGTTCTTGGCTTGGAAAGTTCTGTGTTTTAGCTGAGTGGAGAGTGCTCCATGGAAAATGATTGGATATGGAAGTTGGACTTGGGTTATGGGAATTACTCACATGGCTTTTATAACATATATGGCTCATCAAACGTCTTATTCAAAGCTTTTTCACCCAGAAGTGATAACGGATCAAAACTGAAATTCTGTGGCAAAGAACGATGATAAATTTTCCAATTTGCAAAAGGTTTGAGAAATTAAATTTTAAAAAACCAAACCAAACAATTTTAATTTTTCTAAGTAAAATTTCTATTTCAGGAATGGAAAGCTGTGTGGTTTTCAATATTTGGGAAGTACACGAGGTGTTATTAGTCTTCCATTTCATCTTTAAAATTATGGAAAGGATAATTGCTGAAAGCCATGGTTTGTGAGATTATTGAGGTATCTTTGAGGTAATCAATTAAATTGGGGTAAAACACTTGATCCCTTGTGTAGGACTTAAATCAAAAATGATCTTCTGAAGTTTGGATGATGATGTTTTGCAGCTTCTCTTCCGTTCTCCATCTGGAACACCTAAACTTTGGATTTTCCTGTCCTCATTTGTAGAACGCATCCTACACACATGCTGCATCACGCACACAGGGATTGGAGAGCAGAAAATTGTAGTGTCCGAGTTACAACACGAAGATCTGCCTCAGAATGTTGGATCCATGGCTGCAGGGAGAGTTCAAGCATGAATTTAAGATTTTTGAGATCAAACACTTCAGAGGATAATCAGGATCAAACTTTTTCTTGCTCTCCTTCCCTTTTTGGTGATATTCAGGGAAAATGTTTTTATTTTTTTGTTTTGATGGAAATTCATGGAAGTTCACTTCACCTAACCCTACTTCATGCCAGTGTTTCAGGGCAAGATTCCCGACTGAAAACATAGCCTTTAATATTTTTGTTAATTTTACTTATTTACTAATAAAAACACTAAAACATGAAAGTGTAAGAAGATACCATCAAGTTATATAGGTGATAAAAGAATTAGCATTTTATCCTGAGTCAATTTTTGTTGCAATGGGAATTGTTGTGGAGGATTTGAGGGTTCGTGTCCCAAATCCCTGCTTGGTGCTGCAGGAAGGTTCTGCAACACCAAGGAGTGGAACTCTGAGGTAAAAACACGATGACAGGATCCACGTTTGTTGCAAAACTTGTTATAAAACTTCCTCTTTTCTTTTCTGTAGTAGGAACTAGTCCGAGTAATTAACTTTTCTTTGCAGTTGGTGTCTTTGGTGTATTACCAGTCTGACATCTGCTCTGGGCAGGAGGGGTTTTGTAGGAAGAAGAGATTTCACTGGTGGCTTCTGGAGACTCTGCTTGGCTTTGTAGAGCATCTGCCATAATTCACTCCAGGATGTCTAAACTACAGTAATAAAATAATAAATATTTTCTACAAATAAACCAATGTAACTTTCTTTTTCCTCTACCCCTGTCTTCAGCTGCTCTTATTCCTTCACAATTAAATACTTATAAAAGAAGCATTTTATCCTGCAACTAGGAAATAGATAGAAGTGCACAAAATATTTTTTGTTTGTTTTCTAACAATTAAAAAGAGACTTTTCTAACGTTTGCTTCATTACTACTTAAAAAAGAATATTTTGGAGCTATAAAAATTGAACCATAATTTCTGGGTAAAGAAAAGATGCCATTCCACTCAAAATGAATTTATGATGGGGGAATGTTTTGGAAAGCTTTTTCCACATGTATTGGAATAATATTTTGAGTGTGTTGTCATTTTAAATTGAAAGAAAAAATCTTCCCATTTGATTTAGAAATTCTTTGCACCTCTTCATGCTGAAAAAAAAAAAAATCAGAAGCCTTGGGGAAATTTTGGGATCATAACCGTATTTGGGGATATGACGTCTTTCAGCTCCAGCTGTGGCTGGCTGGATGTTCAGGACACCAGGAGAAGACCAGGATGCCTATCAGGAGCCAGACCATGACCTTTTGTGCTTATTTTACAGATCAATATTAATTTGGAATTCAACTATCAATATCACCCTGTGGAGGAGATTATTCCCAATGAGCTGAGACATTCTGGTGAGGTTTGAAGGAGGTTTTTGTCATTTCAAATCTATTATTTTGCCTTAATATTGTTCTACAATAACAGAAATATTTTAATATGGAATATTAATGTAAAGATACAGGATATTTTAATTTTTCTGGGCTGCAAAAAGAAAATCTGGAAAGTGTTCTGCCTTGACAGACAACTAGAAAGGCACTTCTATTGTGTATTTGCTTAATGAAATTGCAAAAATACCCAGTGTTTGGTTTAGACTTGATCCTGCACAAATATATTGAAAATCTATAGAATAATTTGATAAAAAAGGAAGAATGAATCACCTCTAGGGGGAAAAAACCCTCATGAGCACTTTAAACAAATTGAATACTTAGAATACATGCATAAAAAAATTTTGTGTTATAATTTCATTAAAACATAGCAGATTTGCTTTTAAAGGGCAAAACAACAGTAATAACAAAAAATGTAATGAAGTGTGATAGAAACAAAGCTCTACAGGTGCTTCCAGAAATGAAGCTATTTTTAAAAAAAGCTGAAAACACAATTTGAATTCTTATGAATGCATCTACCAAAATGTCATCTCAGGAATTAATTTCCAAAACAAAATAGATAAATGTAACCCCCAAAGTGAGAAGTAGAAGTTTTAGAAGTTGTTAAAATCAGCAAGTTATTGGGTCAAGAAAATATTTGTGCAATCAGATTTTACAGATGCAGAGAAAGGAAATGGGAGATGTTTTAAGAAACATTTTCAGAGGGTCAGTAAATTTCCCATAAGACTGATGGATACTTGTTTCTTTTAAAATTTTGTTTTCTATTGACAACACTTAAGTGAATTACATTATTTCAGTCTGGAAAAATGAGCAAATGCTGGAACTGGAGTTAGAATAAATTATTTTCTTCACACTGTTAGGTTTCAATGAGGCAGGAAAATTGATCCAGCACACCTGGGATCCATTGCTGCAGGACCTGACACGACAGAGGTGGATGGAGGGAAGTGCCTGTGAAACTGAATCTGCTCCTTCTGGAGGTGCTCTGATCTTACATTTAAATCAGCCATGAAATATCATTCCAAGGCTGAGGTGAGCACAGGGATGAAGCATGAACTGAAATCCCAGCACACCTACAACTCAGATTTATTCTTATGCAGGTTGAGTGATTGTTCACCTACACCAATTTTATTTCTGGATGTACTCACAGAGATGTGTTTGAGCCGAAAGGCAGCGTAGGCACAAAAAATGTGGAACAGATTTCAACAGATCACAAACAAAGTAGAAATCTTTTAGCCATTTGAAAGATGATGTTCTTAAATAATCTCTGTGAAAGCAAAGACCATGGCTCTAAGGTAAGACAGGAGCAGTTTAGGGAAGCGATTATAAACTGGATTTGATAGTGTGATGGATTTGATGACCCAGAAGATCCCTTTTGGTCTTGCTGCCTCTGAAAATTGTTATAGATGAAGAAAGTGTAGTAAGTATCTGATAAGCTTTTGGAGATTGGTGTTTGCATTAATATAAATAGAAATGTTTTGTGCAATGTTTGTACTTGGAAATTTCACATCAATGCAAGTGGTGCTGGGGGGATCCTCCATGATTGGTTTGCTGTAGGTATAACCCAAAAATACATATAATTTAGGTAAAATCCAACACAAAATCCAGGCATCTCTGTCACTACAATTACTGCACTGATTCATGGGGAACTGCCTGTAAACTCAGAATTATCCAGATTCAGTGTGTTTTGTTGCCTAAGGGTTACTAGTTATGGTACTTCTCAGATCAGTGGAGGTGCTAGAAACGCTTAAGGGCTTTGTTATACTGGTGTTAATTGCTAAACTGAAACCCAAATCTGAACTCTGAAGTGTTTTCCTAATGTATTGTGCCACTACAAATCTGGACAAGGGAGACTGCTGTCAGCTGAAATAAATAAATGTGTAGTGGAAAAGCAAGATGCTGATGCAGTTACAAAGTGTGCCTCTAGTTTAAACCTCACCCTACGACCTGCATGGGTGGCAATTGCTGTCAATTCCAAAATGCAGATGAGTATTTCCTTCCCTGCAGGTGCACAGGGAGTGGGGGATCTGTGGGTACCTGTGGGTAGCTCCAGATGGTAAATATCTTGCTGCTTTGCTGTACCTCCACCTTTCTGCTAAGTCTTTTTAGACTTTAAATACCTGTTGGCACTTTTTAGGGGTTAGGAAAATAACCATGGCTTGTTTTGATAATACAGTGTGAATGTTTCAGAATCTGTTTTTAAACTGCTTTTCCACTGTGCTCTGCTTTTCTGTTTAAACAAGGAACTGGGATTTGGTTGTTCAGCTCTCTTAGAAAATGTTGAAATACTTTTACCTTATGAGGAGGTTGGAGAGGGACTTTTTACAACTGTGTCTACTGATAGGACAAGGGGGAATGGCCTTCTGCTGAAGGACGGCAGGGTTAGATGGGATATTGGGAAGAAAGTCTTCCCTCTTAGGGTGATGAGGCCCCAGCACGGGGTGCCCAGAGAAGCTGTGGCGGCCCCTGGATCCCTGAAAGTCTCCAAGGCCAGGCTGGACGGGGCTTGGAGCAACCTGGGAGAGTGGAAGGTGTCCCTGCCCATGGCAGGGAGTGGAACAAGGTGATCTTTAAGGTCCCTTCCAACCCAAAGCATTCCATGTTTCTCTGATAATTCTGTGATATCTGCACCTTTGGGTCAGTGAAGTTGAACCTGTGGCTGGGCAGAGCCCCACTGAGCTCAGTGCTCCTTGTGTGCAGCGGTAGCCCTGCCTGGGTGGACTTTATAGGGAAGCAGAGTGACATTAAACACTTAATTTTCATATTCTGGCTTCCTTTGCATGTGGCCACCACCTAACTCAAAGGCTCCTTACCGGAGTCTTAAAATCAGAACAATGGAATGCAATAAAATATTGTAAGAAAAGGTAGAGTCTAATGATAACAGTTGTCAAGGTTCACTCAGTGTCAGTCATTACACTGTTCTGTTGTATTTTTCCACACATGAGTAGGATGTCTCAGAAATTGTTTAAAGTGTGTCAGATTTGGGACACTCCTCAGAAAAAATCTCTTAAGAGTTACAGGTAAACAAATCAAACCACTAAGATACCCAATTATCTGCTGTGGAAGCTGTTTAAACCTGTAATGGTGTAGCATCCTCATTTCAGTGGGGCTTTAATTTGCTTTTGCACTGCATCAAGATCAGCTTTACTGTGCATGTCTGTTTAACCCATTATTTGTATTGTTGTACAAAGTTGGCTTTATTCACACCGTGTTGGCTTTGAAAGCAAAAATCCAGCCCAGTATCACTGAGTTCCCGTGTGTGGCTTAAGGAATTACATATTCTGCCTTTTGAGAGTGTAAAATTATAGTTGTGTAAAATCACCTAGCCGTTCTTTATCCCGAGTCGCGTTTTATTACCAATTTCAGATATAGCCATGAGGTAACAGCTAAAAAGGTCACAGTGCAAATACATGTGCACAATTTAAATGAGGACTTATTCTTTCTCCAATAAACACACACCGGATGCAAAGGAGGAATTGGAACGTTTTCAGAAGGCAGCCCGGGCCAATCCAGCTCTCATCAGGGACCATTTCAAAGATTAGTTTCTGATGTCCATAGAAACATATTGTGTGAGCCTGTTTTTAGATAATGTGCTGTTCCTGTGCTCTGCCATCTCCTCCGACAGCGTTCCGGCTGCACAGGTCTGATTGCTGGATTTTGCAGCGTCCTGTGAGAGCTGCAAAAACCTCAGCAGCCCAAGCAGACTGGCTGCCTCTGTAAAGTGAGCCTGTAAAGCTTGATTTCCTTCTGGGAAAGAAAACATATCTGCATATTGCCCAGATTTCCAACGACCTGCCCCAGGACTAAACAAAGATTCAAAGGAAGAGGGAAGGGGAAACGCTCCCAGCAATGAAACCTCAGGTGATCTGGTTTCTATTCTCAGCTCCGACACTCGCTTTTTTTTTGTCAGCCCTGATAAGTGATTTAGCTGTGCCTTTCCCCCCATCTTTAGAACAGGGATAACAGGAGCTTTGTAAAGCCAAAATCAATATTGCTGGTGAAGCGCTGAGGGTCACAGTTGCACAAAGGCCCACACAAGTGTGGATGTGTTGTTTAAGGCCTGAAAGACTGGGCAGTTAAACCCTCCACCGGGATCTGGTGTCCTTAACCCAGATCCAGAGGTTTGGGGCAGAGAACAACTATCAGCACGTGAGATTTGCTTTAACAAAGCATGTAGAGCCCTTTTTGGGGGAGTCATACTAGAGAGGGACAGGGGAGAAGGTCTTCCCACCCTGATAAGACTCATAATCTTCCTGGCCAGTGAGTGGGACATGGCAAGGGCTTTTCCCAAAGGATGTTGAGCACAATACGGCCTTCTCAACAAGTATTAACAAGAATTAGCTGGAAAAGAGGTGAGAAAAATCCCACTTTCCTCCCCCTCCTGTTCTTGGGTTCAGTAGCTTGGGAATGTTTGGCTGAGCCTGCTGGTGTTGCAGAGATGATGCAGGAAACCCTCAGAGAGGCATGTTCATAGAATTACAGAGTTGTTTGGGTTGGAAAAGCCCTGTAGGATGGAGTCCAGCTGTTCCCCCAGCACTGCCAACGCTGCTGCTGACCCATGTCCCCAGGTCCCACATCTGCACGTCTTTAAATCCCTTCAGGGATGGGAACTCCACCACTGCCCTGGGCAGCTGTACCAGGACATGACAACCCTTTTGGTGAAAAAAAAATTCCCTAATATCCAATCTAAACCTCTCCTGGTGCAACCTGATGCCATTTAGTCTTGTCCTGGAGCTTGATGGGGGAGTTCAGCTTTCGCAGCTGCTTAAATGTTCCAGTGGCAACATGTTGGTTATGGGCCTTCTCCATCAGATCTCTATGGCCAACTCAAGGTCCCTGAGGGGATGTTTTAAAGACTGAGATTTTAGAGTAGAACAAAATGGAATTTTAATCAGCAGGGACCTAAAATTATAGTCTAGTTCAACTGCCTGACCACTTCAGGGCTGCCCAAGAGTTAAAGCTTACTATTAAGGGCATTATCCAAATGCCTCTTAAACATTGACTGGCATGGAACATCTTTAAGATCTTTCTCAAACTTTCTTTGACTTAGAGATTAATTTCCAAAAGCCCAAACCTGTGGCTGTGAGAAGCTCTGTTTTGTAAGCTGTCTGTTCAAGTCCCTCAAAGCTGAGTGACTGCTTTATCGGGACGACGTGTCAGTCCTGATTACATTTGCATGTTGGTTTAAACATAACACTACATGCCAGAGCTTCCTAACTGGATGTGATGCAGCATCAAAGTGATGTTTCATGCTCTGGGAACTTTAAAAAGTCATTGAAGGGAGAAAAGAGAGATGCCTATGGGAGAAACGACAGAAATTTGGGCTTGATTCTCCACTTATCAAGGTAAATAGTAAAACATATGTTGACTGAGTTGGAAGCAAGATGGGCTCACAATGACTCTGACAAGGTGGGTGGTGCCTTAGGATTTGTCAGTCCTAAACTTCTGAGGACTGGGATGCCCTTCTACTGTTTTCTAGAATTGTCCGTTTCTTGTAAATACATAGCAGAATAATAACTCCTGGTGTTTTATTTATAAAAATGCTGGTGGAGGTATTTATTATAAATGAAATTAATTTTGAATTAGCCTCCTTTTCCGTTCAGGAATGATTTTTGCAAACAATGCTCTGTTCTTATTATTCACTGTATAACGTGGAAGGACAAAGCTTATGTCTCCTCTGTCTCCCCTTGTCATTGTATCTTCAAGTCCTTTCAAGAAAGGATGGAATATTTAGTAGAAATTGCACTAATATTCTTGAATCGACCTTATCTTCTCTAGATCTGAAGGCCTGGAAGAGTCTGTGAAATTTATGGAGTGGTGGTCGGGTGAAGGTCTGCAACTGGATATAGGCTGAGTGGGTTATTTCTCAAAACATCTTGAATTTCTGTGCCAAAAAATGGGCACCCTACACCTCCACTCTCAATCTCTAATGTGCAATATACCCATCAGATTTTCCATGAGATTTGTGAAAGCAAAGCTTGTAAAGCTATCCAACATTTCACCTTATAGAAAACCCTGGAAATTTCATTTTCCCTGTGTTAGAGTTGAGTGGACTGCAGCAGATAAGGTTTGGGGACATGGGAGAATATAAAACACCAGTACTTGATCATGTACAAACTAAATTTTAACTAAAATTTGCAAATGCTTAATGCCAGTCTCATCCAAAGTCCTATGCAAACCATGACAAAAAGTGGATCCAGCCAGCCAGTGCAGGCCAGCTGTGGAGAAAGAGAAGGTACAGAGAGGGCAACACTCCAGCAGACAGTCATTTTCACTAATTCTGGGTTATTTCATTCCTGATTTTGCTTTTTTTTTTCTAAATTTTTCAACATATGCTTGCTCTATTTAGTTAGTGGACACTGTTTCCAAGATTCAAGCTAAATGTTTGACTTACTAAAGCCCCATTTTTCGTCTCTAATCTGGCAAAAGTAGCACTTACTGTTTGAATTCATGCTTGGATTCGAATATAAATCAAATTCAGAAATCAGTTTCTGCTACACTCCCCCAAAGTTTCTGATCAGAACAAATGTTTTCATACTCTCTGTTATAAATACCGTGATTGGCTTTATGTTTTGCTACAGGGGCCAAATTCTGGCTCATCACGACCGTGTTCATTAGATCATAACTTTGGAAACCACATTTATTAACATCGAGCATAGGAGTAGAGCCATAGGAGCACCCCTGAAATCAGCACTGGACTGAAAAGCTTGTGCAAAGAGGAAATTAAAGTGAAAGCTTTATATCCAGGTTTGGGTCAGAAGTTCATGGTTGCCTCATTCTGGCAGATCAGCAGCATCCTTCAAGAATGAAAGAGATCACTGGAGTACAAGTCATAAACATGAGCTGTCCCGTTGGATTTCTGTGCGAGACGGCTGAAGTGCTGTCAGGGACTCGGAGAGAGGATGGGGTTTGGAAAGCAAAGAAGACAGTGGATTGGGATACAAAATCCCTGTGAGAAGTGTGTTTATGTCAGTACAGGCTCTCCTCTGTCTTTGGGGGCTCTCATTATCAAAGAAACTGCTGGTGGTCACGGACTTCCAGTCTATCAAGAATTGAGGCTAATCCATAACTAATGACAGATCAAGGAACTGGAGATACTCCAGAAGTTACTGCATGTGGGTTCATGGAAACATAGGCATATCCTAGGGAAGGATGAGATCCCAAGAAAGAGTGCCCATGGATGGCTCACGGACCTTCATTCCCAGGAGCAACACTCACGGTAAGAGCTGCCCGCTCCTCCACAGTCTGAAACAACATAGCATGGAATCATTGAGGTTGGAAAAAACCTCCAAGATCACCAAGTCCAACCTTCATCTGAACACCCCCACACCCACTAAGCCATATCCCAAATGGCCATGTCCACTTGTTTCTTGAACACTTCCAGGGATGGCGACTCCACCACTTCCCTGGGCAGCCTGTGCCAGTGTTTAACCACTCTTTCACTGAAAAAGTTTTTTCTTCATGACCAACCTGAGCCTTCTGTGGTGCAGCTTGAGGTCATTTCACCCTGTTCTATCGCTGGTTGCCTGGCAGGAGAGGCCAATCCCCACCTTGCCCCAACCTCCAACGTCCCCTGACGTACAATCCCACGCATGGGATTTGTGTGTGTGCGTAAACACACATTTGATGTTTTTCTCCATTCTCATCACATGTTTCATTCAATAGACTTATTAATCAACCATAAGAAATGAGTTAAGATGTTGAAACAGTCATGGCCTTTGTTCTGTGTCAGTTTTGTTGGCTTAGCTGACATATAGCTACAAGGCATGACGGATCAAAGTAATTAAAGTTCCAATCATTTACCTTTCTATGTTCAGTGTCAAGACAGCTCGCCTTCACCCCGGGTTCAGAGCATTTTCATATTTTTTTAACATGTTAGAGCTGTGCCATTTGCCTTGCTGTACTTAAGCATTTGACAGCATTTCCATTATAAAGTTTATATACGAAGGCTTGAGATTCCCTCTGGATTCCAACTTTGCACATAAAATTGCAGACCACAGGCAATCCAAAACCAGTCCAGTAGCTTGGGGATTTTTTGTTTGTTTGTTTGTTTGTTTTATTTTTGTTTTTCACTGTTCATTTAATTTAAGGAAACTTAGGTTTTTTACCATCAAAGAACAAAAAATTGCCTGCACTATTTCACTTAGTTTCAAGGTACATTTTTGTGTTTATGAAACTTTAATGCAACTTTTTTTTGTTCCTGTCGTGAAATATGGTAGGCAATTAGTCCTAAACTTTACTCCGCCATCATACACATTAACTGATGGTAACTAAGAAATCATGTGCGTGTCAGATGCAAAATCAAAGTATTCCCATTAAAAAAAAGAGCATTTCCCAGCAATTGCACCAGAAATATGGATAATGAGGAAATATTGTGCCAGATGCATCTCAGTCAGACATGCCAAACAGGGATCTGACACACCATGCACTGACTTTATTCCTCAGCCTGTGAGATCCATCCTTCAGGCAACCTCAGCCTTGAAATCCTTTGCAGAAAGTAAGTACCAGTTCTCACATTTAAAGTGTACCTTGGATTGCAGAATCAGCATTTGAGTTGTGCTTTTTCCTTTTTTTTTTTATTTTTTTGAGCTAATTTTTAAAAGTCCTTCAAGATGAAGTTTAAATAGTCCATACTGGATTTCTCACAACTAATTTAATGCCATCTTCCAGTCAGCGCAACTGGTTCAAGACCCCTCTCTTCCATCATTTGAAGCTCTGGAACATTAAACACTGTCTTGTGTTGTAGTTTGAATATGAGATTACTTAAGTATCAGTGAATATCTCTGCAACATATCTGCTCTACAAAGGGAGCTCACGTTTGGATGTTGCCCAAAATGCTAATATTTTACAGAAAATTATATACAAAGCTGTTCATTAACCAGCTATTTTTTCCTTTGTGTAACATTTTTTAAAAAATTGATTCTAAACTCCAGTTCAGCAACTAAACCAGTGATTTTATTTGAAGAGAAGCACTAAAGAGCTGGCTTTAAAAACATTTAACTCTGGTTCTGCATTTTAAAAGTATGCTAATATCTTGAAGGATCAAATTGCTGGAATATTTTTATGAAATCAGATAGTTTTTTTCCTCAAAGTTTGCAGAGTAAAATTGGGTATAAATAGGAAGAAATCAATTAATTCTTTTAAGGTAATTTATAGATTTGAGTAAATTCTGTGTCTAATGGAAGTTAATAGGAGTCCTTCTGCTTTGATTTAAATGCTGTCCAGGTATAATTTCCTGAATTTGGTACATGAGATTTGTGTTCTAGTACAGAAACGTGTCTTGTGGACCTATACAATTTCTTCCAAATTTTTTTTACAAGGGTGTGCATTTTCTGAGTGCAGTATTATGAAATGGTGTGTATGTACATGTATTTCAAACTGGTTTGATATTTGAATGCATTATTACTGTTATGGCAGCCTATTATTACTCAGGAAAATAGGTAGTTAATTTGGTGTAAAATACAGGAAGTAAAATCCCCACATGATTCCTTGATGTAGGCTTCCTACCCAGTGAGTAATAGCATAGCAACCTGATAGCAAGGTAGGTGTTTTGCATTTAAATAGCCTCTAGTAAGGACGTAAATAACAAGGATACTCTTGTTATGCACAAACAGAGCTGGAATTTGTCTGTATTAAAAGTGATGTTTGTGGCCTACTCTGATTATCATTTTCTGTTGTTGTGGAAATAGAATAGACAATCCCTGGATCATTGAGGTTGGAAAAGGCCTCCAAGACCATCGAGTCCAAGCTGTGCCCGATGCCCACCTTGTCCCCAGCCCAGGGCACTGAGTGCCACACCCAGGCCTTCCTTGGACACCTCCAGGGATGGGGACTCCAAACCTCCCTGGGCAGCTCCTGCCAAGGCCTGACCACTCTTTCCATGGGGAAATTCCTGCTGGTGTCCATCCTGAACCTCTCTTGGCGCACTTTGAGGCCGTTCCCCCTTGTCCTGTCCCTGTTCCCTGGGAGCAGAGCCCGATTCCCCCGACTGCCCCCTCCTGTCAGGGATTTGTGGAGGTCCCTCTTGACCCTCCTTTTCTCCAGGCTGAGCCCCTTTCCCAGCTCCCTCAGCCGCTCCTCACAGGATTCACTCTCCAGACCCTTCACCACCTTCAGAAGTAACACACTCCTAATACCACACATTGCTAATGACTGACATCAGCTGGGCATTTTTATCCTGAAAAGAATAAGTGAATGTATAAACAGGAATGATATATCCAAACTGTACAACATGGGGGCTGAGTGATGAGGCAAAAAGGCCTGGGAATGTCAGACTGAAGGAAAGCTGAGGGAAATGTCAGCTCTGTTCCCACTGTGACCCTGGCCTGCTGTCTGCCCTTGAGCAAGTTACATCAGGAGTCTGTATCTCGGTAGGATCACACAGTGCAAGACTTGGCTTCCTTGGAGAAGTGTTTTAAGATTGACAAATGAAAACCTACTACATAATGCACTATCAAATGTGATTATTATTGAGTTACCGGTTACCGTTATTGAGTTATTAACTTGGCAAAAATGTGTCTAGAGCAAAAAGGGCAGTGAGATAAAAGCAAATGCTGATAAAGTTTCTGTTCTTCCCTCTGTGTAGACATTGGATGGTGAAGGAAAGAAAATATTTACGTGTTGTTGGAGCCCAGCAGGGAAATAGAAATGCTTTCCAAAAAGAAAGAAAATAAATACAAACGTAAGCAAAAAACTCCTAATCTTTTATATTTATCCAAGAACTCCTGAACCCCATTTAGACAGGTATATTCTTTCTTGGGGCAAATGACTTAATTTAAATTAATGTTATATGATCTATAAAAATATTGTTTCAGGTCTCTTGGCCTTTCCAAATGAAAATTGACCTTTCTAAGTTCATTCTCCATAATATAATAAACCTATTTTTAGTGTCAAGAGTGTCTAGGAAAGAATGTTTTATCCACCTGTAAGAAAGTTTGATATTCAAACCTTGAAGAAAACAGTGCAGAATATTCTATATGGCAGCAGTGTTCTCCAGTAAAATATAAACATTGCTAAGAACCATTTGGTGATTTTGAAGACAGGAAAGCTAGAAAATGAAAAGAGCAGAAATAAATATCTGCTACTAATCCTTAGGGCTGAAAAATATATCTTTATAACTAATAAAAACTTTCTAACTGTGATATTCTTCCATTTTTGATGAAAACAATGAGTAAAAGAAACTTGATCTCTTTGGACTGAGAGCATCTATACCTGTTTCTTTTGAAAATGATGAAAAACTGTCTTGAAAGACAGAAGTGGTTTCATAAGTGGTGTTGTAAGTTACGCTTTGAGTTGTTTTCTTTTTATTCCAAGTGTTGTTTGTGGCTCCAGTCTATCCTACACCACAACTCCATAGCAGTGAGTGAGGAGTGATTCACATATGCTGAGTGTTTTTATTAAGAATTTGTTTTGATTAAGGCTGCAGTTGATTCCTGAAGCCAACTGCCTACATAAAGAGAAAGCATTAACTGTAGGGATCGAATTGATTAGTGAACATTCCTGTCTAGTAGCATAAGGGAAGACATCAAGGAGGTGGAAAAGAAAGATGTGGATCAGCAATCAAAGAGGATACAACAAAAGAGAGGTCACCTCATAAACCCCTGCCTCCAGGTAAGATCAACAGTACCTATGTCGGTCTCAACAGATGTTTGCTTAATTCTTTTTAAATGCCTGCAAGTAACAGAGATTTCCTAACTTCCTCATAATATTATTTCAGTTGGGAACTCTCCTCACAGTCCAGAAGTTTTCCTTGACTCTTTGCCTTACCTTTCTCTTTTTCTGCAATTTAGTTTTCTCTTATATTTATAAGAAGTATCAAGAAGTCACTCCAGAGGCATCACAGATACCTTTAAGCATTTCTGAAAATTGCTACCACACATTTTGGATGAAACAGTTCCCTCCCTTGCCATTCATTCCTTTTCCATGCAGAGTGACCACAGAAGCTCTAAAAAGCAAGATTTCTCCCTCCTTGTTCAGATACAGAAAGTTCAGGTTTATTCCTCATCTTCTTCAGATTCTGAATGAAACCCCAAGAGATCTCACGAAAGCATATTCTCACCTTTACCTGAAGAGATTACCTATAATTGAGTACTGGTTATGGTTAATACGGATTAATTTGCAAATTTGAGGGAAAAACTACTTTTAGAATCTCTGTCCAGAGGAGCTGTGGCTGCCCTTGGATCCCTAGAAGTGTCCAAAGCCAGGTTGGACAGGGCTTGGAGCAACCTGGGACAGTGGAAGGTGTCCCTGCCCATGGCAGGGAGTTGAATGAGGTGGGCTTTAAGGTCTCTTTCAACCCAAACCAGTCTGGAATTCTATGATTCTATGAAACAGTTTCAGTGGTAGCCAGGAGTTGGGTTACAGCTCATAGATAGACAGATAATTTTTATATTTTTTTATATATATATATACACAACCACTATTAAGTTCAGCTAAAGATACTTGTCAGTGAATATTTTACACTGAACTGCAGAAATTTGCAGCTAAAATTGACAGAGTGGAACATTGCCCTCAACACAGTTGCTACAAACTTAAGTTCAGCTTCAGGAAGCTGTAAATTACAACTTACACCAATATTAGTCTATTTCATTAATGGAAGATGAAAGCCAATGTTTATTGGCACAACTATTTTTCTACCATCTAAACAAATAACTTTTGGTATCTTTAGGGTTTTTACTTTGATTCTCACAGTCAGTTTATATGTCAAGGCAAACCATGCCACTTTCCAGGCCTCACTGCATTTCTTCTTCAGTTGTCCTTTAAAAGTTTGAATATTCAGCTGCAGATATGACCACATGAAAATATTAACCACCAAAAATGACAGTGGGACTGTACATCGCCAAAGGTGGAGCTAATCCTGCTACGTGTCACACAAGGTACAGACAATAAAGGTAATGAATTGCACTTAAAAAAAGGCAAATGTTCTGCAAGGTGAAATATTTCTGCAAACCTATAGCAAGTTTCACACACAAGTGAAAGTAATTTGAAATCATTTCACTCAAACTGCTGCAAGAGATTACCAATTATCTTTAGTTTACAGGCTGTTTTATGAAGGGGACAGTCCTATCTAATCAGACCAAGTTTGCTACCAGGAGATGCCAAGCTTCTCCTGGATATCAGCCCACATAATACTTCCTAAACAATCCATAAATAATTCTCTTGTGAAGAGTTATGGGCAAAATTGACCCTGGGGGAAATTTCAGCTGTAGAAAAATCTCCTGCAAGAAAACCTGTGGTGGTTTTGGGAGGAGAATATTTTATAAGGAGGGTTTAGCAGGACAGCTAAAGGCTGTGTTCAGGTGTAGGACAACCAGGAAGAGTTCAACTGGCAGATTCCCACCATTTCAGCTCCCAAGGGATTCACTAACCCCTCGATGACCCCTGCATTCATGGGATACACAACAGCAGGAAGAGGAAATCTCAGCTGCCCCATCCTCAGACGTTCTCCTGGGACACAATAGATCTTCTTCATGGAGACAGGACCCATTTTCAGGTCATTGCACCAATCCTAAAGTTGGCTTTTTTTTTTTTCCCTGCATTATCAGATTTTAATTAAGGCATAAATAAGACTCTTCTCCTCTTTTCCAGAATGGCTGTTTTTATTGGGTATTTAAAGCTTTATTTACACAGCTACATTTCTGACCTGTACCTCAGCCCTAGACCTGGAGGACAATTGAATTGATTTTCAGCTAATTGCTTCTATTTCATTTGTGGTGTTTCGCTTCTAAAATGTCACAATGTTTTGTCATTTTTCTCGTTTTTTATTTATTTGGTGAATTCTTTAAAATTATTAAATCTTACCTTCAGGATCAATGAACAAAATAAGTGCATTTTCAATTTATTTGGAATTAGTCTCTTGCCATCCTTGACAGAAACCTTGATGTTTTAATAATTTTCCCCCTGAAAATACACACCTACCCTTTCTCTTTCAAATGTCATTTTATTTTGGGACATAGCTTCTCTTGAATTATATTATTCACTAGTATGCAATATATTCCTGAAGAAAAGAAAAATAATCCAAATAATTTTCTTAGAGGAGTGATTATAGATTTTATTTTTAACAACAGGAGTATTGTTATAACTTAATTAAGAAGGGTAAATATCCAAAATATCTAGTGATATACACTGTGTATACAGCAGATACAATATATTGCTTTTCTCCTGTTACAGGTTAGGCCATTTTTGGTGAACTCACATTGCACAGGCAGCAGGAATTCTGAATTCAGAAAACTTCAATTTCAAAGTATGATTCCCATTCCTTCACCTCTTCTGGCTTTTCATCTGGTTTTCTTGAAATTATAAGGTAAAATATCTCTGAATTTTTTTTCCCCATGGAAAAAATCCCTTATTAGTATAACACATATTTCTGATTTTTACATTTTCAAGATTTTTGAGCAAAAAATATTACTTTCAGTTCTATAAAAAATAGATGGAAAACTTTATTTATTTGGCAATATTGGCCTTTCTGAGGCTGTTTTCCCACTACCATCCTACTTATTTCCACTTAATTTTAGTCAAGCACATAACACAGAACAGAGGGGAGAAGAAATATTTTTGGCTGAAGACATTGGAGTAAATCACAGCTCTTGTGAGAAAATGTCATGAATATCTACGTAGAACAGACAGAACTTAGATTTTATGAGAGGGAGATAGGGAGAAAAGTGCAAGGACTCAATTTATCTACATCTGAATGATAAAGAACTGGCTGAACCCTTCTCGTATTGAAATCTCTGCTTTTGGAGAGAGTATTTTTAATTTTTTAAGATAGTGTTTTGGTCACTAAACCATTTATTAATCTAACTCAGAAGGTCAGAAGGAGCCATTGCAGACATAGAGTTTGACCCACCCTGTACAGACGATAGGGCTCCCTAAATTAATTCCCACTCAAAAAACTGTATATTTTTAAAAAAACCATAACTCTAATTTAAACATGTGTTGATGGTAAACCCACAACTCTGGTAAGCTGCCACAAAATTTTGTTACTTTGACTTTTAAAAAGCCACAAATATTTTTACCTTATTCACATAAAGTAAATGTAATTATTTTTATTTGTTTACCTACATTACCCAAATATTTTCAGTCTCTTGTAACTTTAATTAATTAAAAATAAAACAAGTGATGGCTGTGCAGGGAGCGTTCAGGGCACATTTTTATGAGCACATCACTGTACCGAGGGTGGTGTTTGCCAGAGTAGTTTACTAAGAGTTTGCAACTTAATGTTTATGAAACATTGTGCAGTTGGGAAGTCCAGTGTTAAGAACTGGTAAAGCACAATCTTTGGAAACTGGGAAATTAGGATTTGTCTCAGTCCTACATTGGCTTCTCTTATTGCCTTTTGATGTGGGATTGAGGGTTTTTCCCCCCCACCCTGTATGGTGGGAATGGGAATATCGAGCACACATTTAGTTTAGGTGCCTGGAATGTATTCGTTCAAAAATTGTGCCCATTCAACCCTCCATTTCCACTTGGACAGATTGCTAACTTTTTGAGGAAATAGTTCTATTTTTCCTTTCCTTTTCCCCCCAAAGGACAGAGAATAAGGGCTGCGAGGCCTCCACCCCGTGCACAGTGCTCTGCAAAGGGGGGGTGTTTGAGTGCTCTTGTGAGCTGAAAGGAAGTCTCTGAGAACGGAGGGAACAGAAGGGCTGAGACACTGTCACCATCCCAGATACCTCACTAAGCTGGATAATTTGTCCATCACGAGACAAGTCCGACTTAGGGAGAGGATTAGTGGAGCTAATGCTATAGACACTGCTCGCTGACACATCTTCTGTGTAATCACTGCATTGTTTTTCCCCTCCCTCAGCAAGGTGCTGGAGTGGTCCAGCTCTCCCTGTGCTGTCCCTACAGAGCTTCCCGCTGTCTGCTCTGCACCAGATCCTACAAGAACTGGACCTATCCTAAAAAAGATACACAGAGAAGCAAACACCACCCCCTCCCTACTGTTTTCAGTGTGAATAATAGTGAGTACCACACTGATTTCATATCTGTTTCTTTAACGATTTTCCTTGGATTTATTTCACGATGACATCGTACCTGAAAGTGGGTTACCTACTCCATTTATTTTTTTAACCTACATGTGGGTCTGTGCTGCAGCTGGAAAGATCTCCTTCTTCCCCACTGGTTGAGGAGGAGTCCTGATTTTTATGTCAGTGGCTTTTGTCTTTTGACACCCAGGCTAACTCTGGAACTGTATTCTCATTATCTGTTTTCCAGCAATATGTGCACCAAACAGTAGCTCAAAATCTCCTTTTCCACCACACCAGGCAGAAAACTCGTAGATGTAAGAAAATCAAAGTATTTTTCTGGTGTTGAGGACTCGTGTTTCCAGAAACACCTTGAGTTAATAGTATGCTGTACATAACCACTCATTCTTATTCTGCATGAGTGAGTCTTTGTTCCCTGAATTTGCCATGGGCATTCTGGTGTTTCAACTTTATCTCTGACATATCACTGAGATCGTGTTCTTTTGCTGGCAGGTTTGAGAAAAAAAACAACAAACCAACCACCAACAACCCACAATCCAAAAGCAGAAACTCCTCTAACGTGTGTATATCCCCTCAGCTGTTTTAACATAAGCATGTGAATTCCATTTTAATGTTCATTAAGAGCTTTCCCAGTTCCAGGTCTGTGGCATCTTATTAGATTAAATATTTTTTGCTCACTTAATTAATACACTACTGCAGTTCAGTCCCTGAACTTTTTAACTAAAATACATTAGCAAATATGTTGGCTTTTTTCTGCTTCCCGGATGCTACAAATGCTCATAGTTTTCTCCTCAGATTTCTTTTGCATTCTTTTGGCTCTCTTTGAAGTGAGTGGAAAGGTTTTAACGTTGACCCAAACTGAATTGGTTACAGGAGATAAGAAAAACATTTTAATATAAATAGTGCATAGACAGAGATGATAAAGACAATTTCAGGCATATAGAAAAGGCAGACAAGGAAACTGAAATCAAGCAATTTCTGCATGAGTCTGGTAGATGACTGATTTCACACGCTTTTCAGCAGAGGAATGTGGATGTTCATGAAAACTTGATCAAGAGCCATATCCAAAAGAGCATTTGCATATCTAAAATAGAGTGTACAAAGATTTTAAAGGCCTACATCCAAGATTGTCATCCAAAACTGCCTTTGTTCAGAGAGGCTTAAGCTGGGAAGCACCGCTGAACTTGGTGGGGGGAAAGCGAGTGCTCCATGAGGAGCTGCTGACCTGGTCCCAGCCAGCTGCAGGGACCACGTCCCAGGGCACATCTGTGCCTGGCACCTGCCACACAGAACAGCTCCTAATTGCTTGCAGGTGAGAAAATCATTACAGAAATGAGACAGCGTGTGTGCTGCTCCCCACCTGAACTGCAGCAACTGCTGGGGAAGACTGGAAATGTGTTTTTATGTTACAATTTATATGTATTAACACTTTAAGAGGCTGCACTCGGCAATAATTGATGAGCAGGAGCCAGGAAGGCAGACTCCAGAAGCCAAGGGGTTTGAGTGAAACCAGTTCAAAGGAAGTAAGTGCTCCGTTGTCTGAGGAAGCAGTGGAGCGAGGAGGTTGTGTTCAATAAAACATTGGGTCCTGAGGATGGGATGCACGGAATTAAACTACTAAAGGATTCAGATTAGATGGGAATAAGCTGCTGTTGCGAGTGCAAGTTTTTAAAGTAATATAAAAACTGTCTGGTCACAGCTTATGTAGTATAAAATTTGTTTTTCAGCCTTATTAACCATCTCAGTGGTGGTTTGGATGAGGACTAAGTGGGATGGAGCTGGGATTTGTAACTGATCGTGGGTTAATGTAAACTGCAAACCATGGTAGGGTTTTTTTTCTGGAAATTTTCTAGCTTTTTCCAGGGTTTTGATCTTAGGGAAGTCCACAAATCCTACAGATCCAAAGCCATCATTCATTTGTCTTTATCCCATGCTGGGCATCCCCTGGAAGCAGACAATCCCTGATCCTAGAGACCTGGAGCATTCCAGTGGCCCTTTCCCCACAGAAAGTGGACTTCAATCACTGGTTTTCCACGTGGCTTCTCCTGGATGCTGTTATTTGCAGCAGATGAAGGAAGAGGGTATTTGAACAGGTCAGGGTGATCCCAAGTTGGTTCCCACATTCCCAGTTGAACAAATTCCCTGCAGTCAGGAAGAATTCTTCCCTGGGAGGGTGGGGAGGCCCTGGCACAGGGTGCCCAGAGCAGCTGTGGCTGCCCCTGGATCCCTGGCAGTGCCCAAGGCCAGGCTGGACGGGGCTTGGAGCAACCAAAACCATTCCCAACCAAAACCATTCTGTTTTTCCGTGATTCTATGCATCTCTTTGTTTTGTAGTTTCTCCTGCAGTTACTGCCTCAGAACTTAACTCCTGAGAACTGGAAAACCGAAGGGAATCTATAGTGCTCTTGCAGATTTGTTTCACTTGGATTTGGAACTCCTTCCTTTTCCATACAGCCATCACAAGGCAAGTTCTTTCTGGGATGATCATTTAAGCAGGAAAACCCCAACAATTATTTTAGGTTGGTTTGCTCTGTCTGTGTAAAACCAAGAGATAAAGTTACTCATGCACTCAAAAATGGGCCGCTTTTGATGTTATTTTTTTCATTTTTTTTTCCATGTAATTTTTTTCTTATTGGTCAGGGAGGGTAAACATTGGGTCTAGGATATTTAGTATGTGGTCAATACTGCTGCTGAGTTTACTGGGTTTTTTTTGGAGAATTAAAATGAAGAAAAAAACTTACATGGCAAGCTTGAAAATTCCAGTCAGAGCTGTGTATATTCCATGTGGCTGCATGTACTGGAGTTAGATGAGGCTTCGTCTGCCATCTCACAGCTCCTGACAGCATTGCAGATTTGTTTCTTAGTGGAAATTCTGAAAACTTGTGAAATCTGGTATTTGTCCTTTTTTTTTTTTTTTTTTTTTGCCTCTGCTGCTAAGTCATTATTGTCTCATCTCTCACAAAACGTATCATCCAATTTCAGAAGCAGACTTCATATCCATTTTTTTCCGAGGAGGGATAGACAGTTTTGATTGTGTTTTGTGTTATAAACAGCAAACTGACTGTAGAAATGGCTGGACTTATTGCACTGAAAACCCCTCTGTGCTGAGGGCACTGTTAGCATGAAAAGCCTTCTCGGTGTAATGTGAAAGTTTCTACGATTGAGAACTGCACAGTAGTAGTAGTTAGGGCTTTATTACTTAGTTCTAATTTGTATTGATGGCCTAAAAAAAGTAGCATGCTTTGCAGTTCTATGAAAGAAAAGATTATAAATGGAGATTAATTATAATTTTGCTAGCTCAGTACTTGTAAAACTAAAGCAATTTATATTCTTTCTCTTAATGATCTCCATTCCTGATTGCAGTAATGTAATCTAATTGTGATTATGATAGTATCTGAATCATGTGGGCCTCTATGTGATTGGAACTACTCTTTGCATTAAAAAGTAATTTTGGAGTAATGATGAAAAGTTACTGTGGAAAATTGGCAAGTAATATATTTTACTCTGTATCTTAAGTTTCTGCTTTCATTTTTGATTATATCTTATAGCAAGGATAAGTATGATACTATATCAAGGATTTATTACATCAAAGACTTATCAATGATAACTGCGAGTATCGAGGATAAGCATGATATTATTGGAATAGCACAGATATGGTTGAGGCAAGAAATTGAGGTTTTGAGATACTGGGCTGGGGTTTGTGGAGAGGAAGGGTAGAAGGAGGAGGAGCCCTATCAGTATTCCTGGGAGATGAGTGTCTTCAGAGGGAAATGCTGCGAGTATTTTGGCTGACATAGCAATGTCAATGCTGATAAAAGTTAGGCACAATAAAGGTAGTCAGGTGGTTTTCTGAAGGCTTCTTTGAACTTTTAGGTCTTTGCTTACAGATGAGAGAGGCCTTCAAGAGCGTCAGAACTTTGATAAGATGGCTTTTAATTACTCCTTTATTGACTGCGAGAAGGTAGAACTAGGCAGGGAATACTCACGTCTCTAAAGCCAACGCAGGATTGCCTCCAGTTCCTTGTGGGCCTTATTGAATTGTCTTTCAGAAACTATTTGAATTAATTCAAGGGTTTGAGCCAAGGGTAATAAAGGGTGTTGAACTGGAGAGGTATGAAAGATCCAGTGATCTTGACATCATTTGATTTAAAGTATTTGTTGAGGAGCAAAAAAAGCGATGCGAGCCTTACGGCAGGCTGACTTTCAGGGAGTGCAGAGTGTGCTAAGGAATTTTTATCAGGATTTTATTATAATGTATGGTAAATCTACTGAAGAAAATTGGAATATATTTCAGAAACAGTTGGAGGACATTTGAAATTCATCCTGGTTTAAGTCTAAAGAAGGATAAAGGTAACAATGCCCAATGTAGCTAAGTAGAGTTGTATAGTAAAGAGTGAGATAAGCAGTAAGCACAAGGTGTTGAAAAAAAAATACCAAATCTGGTAAGGTGGAGCAGTTGAAAGGCTACAGAAAATAAGCAGAAGCAAACTGAAAGGCTAATTAGAAAAGCAAAGAGAAAATGCTGACTGCTAACTGCAGAAAAAAAAAAAGTGGTTGAGATGACAATAATATCCTGTGGATATACTCCAGCAAACTGAAAGGAAAAATAGATCCAAAAATCACTGTAGTGTGGACAAAGGCGTCGCGGATTTGTTCAGCAGGTTTTATTTTTGCGTGTGAATACACAGAGGCAGATGGGTGGATGGCTGGGCAGATGGAGAGCTGCTGAACAAAGGAGGAGTGCTTTCCTTTCCGTGGCAACACGTGCAGCCTCACCTGAGGAACTGACAAACACGACAAATATCACAATATCCAGCTCACAATCGTTTCATGGGGCCTGATTGGCAATAAGGGACGCAAAAAAAAAAAAAAAAAAAATCAATCTGATTTCCAAGAGTCAATCAAACTTTAAGGAAAACCAGACCTATGGGTTGCACTGCTTATGGCCATAGCCACAAAATCCATCAGGGTAGCCCAGAACTCCGAAAGGAAAGTGTGAGCAGAAGGAAGTGTGGATACATTCCAGGACATAAATATTAACTTAATGATGTAACTGATTGAGTCTCGTATCATTTGCTCCTAGGACTATATCTGGGCCAGGGTGGCAGCACCACCAGTGCCCTTTCTAACCTTAAATCTTTGGAGGTGACGCACCAGAGGCCTCCTGGCACTGGCTGGGCTGCAGTTCCCTCCCCTGCAGCACAGCATGCAGCTAAAATAAAAATAAAAGACAAGCTGCAAAGGTTCCCTGTCCCTTTTTCCTTCCAGAGGGAGTTCCAGCACTCCCCTCATGAGTTAAAAATATCTCAGCTCTCTCCTGACTTCTGTTTCAAACTTGTAATTACTTCTAGCTGCTGTTTGCTTCTGCTAAAGGTTTGCATGGCAAAGGTTGGGGTAACCCTACAGCTTTAGCTTGGCTGGTGATAACAAATGCATACACGAGTTGTTTTCTCCAGAAAGTGTCTATTTCCTTGCAGAAGTGAGTTTTTAATAGCCAGGATTAGTGTGAATTCCCCCCGACGCAGTGATTTTTGCTCCCCCTGCTGTCACGACAGCAGCAGATTAACCAGCCCTTTTGCCCACTCAGACGTGTGTTAATAATGTGGATGCACAGGATACTTTTGTTAAAATAACAAACACTTGCAGCAAAGGGAGGAGGGAACCGTACAGTATTTAAATAAAAAGCCAGCCTGAGGAATATTCCATATTTTAGACCTGTGTGCTGAGAGAAAAATCAACAAGAATTGATCAACTTGAAAGATTATTTGCTCCTCTAAAAGACCACTCCAAACAAGAGAGAGTTACTGAAAAAATAAATAAAGGGTTACATTGCTAAAGCTCTTTGTGTCTGAGAATGCTTAAATGCAGGACTTGGAATAACTTGGAGTTCCTGCACTGAAATTATTACTTAGACTGAGCCCCCTTCAGAGGCGCTGCTGTAACAAGATTTTCTTTGCTTTCCAGTGACCAGATCTGCTGACATCTCTTTCCTACAAAATTAATTTCTTCACCCGTTTGGGTTCTGAAATGCTCATGGAGATACCTGCAAGGCTGTGGGATGGCCCCAGCATGGAAGGTGCAGCCTCTGCCCCACCTGCCCACCAGGAACCAAATTTTTGGGAGTTGAAGCCTCGCTCTGCAAAGAGGTTTTCATTTCCTGCAATCAGCAGTCCTGCCTTTAGATGCCTTTTGCTTCACCCATCTGTGTTATTTAAAGAAGGGGGTATACACTAAATATATATATATATATAAATGATCTAAAATTGTATTATACATAGTATTATATATATACTATATACTATATAATTAAATATTGTGTTATATTATGAATATAGGTAGTAAATAGCTACTTATACTATTATATACTGAATATATAGATATTAATAATATAGTATATACACACTACATACATATTACATATAGAATAT
>VWZW01006429.1:88538-111521 GCA_013397115.1 Edolisoma coerulescens | reverse complement strand
GTGCCCTCGGCAGCCTAAAGCCCCGGCGAGCTCGGGCACTCCGGGCAAGGCGGGCAGAGGGCACCTCTGCCCTTCTGGTCCGAATTTGGGGGGTAGTTCCCTGGTTGGAAAGGAAAGTCAGCAAAGGAAACGCTCAAGAGCCACGTCGGGCATCTCGTGTTCCAAACTCCGCGTTCTTCTTAGTCGTGAATTCTCCAACTCAAAACTTCTGCACCCAACTCTGGGTTTTTCCCTGTCTTGTGGTCTCCAACTGATGGTTTCTGCCTGTCCTGTAAGGAGAAGGGAAAAATTAAATCAAAGGATTTACCCCTATGATAAACGTGAGTTGGCTTGGAGGCTTTTCCAAACCCCGGCTGTGCCCCCACGCCCCTCCCCGGGCCCTGCCCCCGTGCCCACGGCCTCGCCCGGCTCGGACACAGCAGGGAAAGGGCAGCTGGCATCGGGACCTGGGCCTCTTCCAAGTCACCTGCTTGGTGCCCCGTGGTTCCCACCCCTGTGAACGCGGAAGGCAGCGAGGCAGGAGCTGGGTGAGGAGTTTGTGCTGTTGATAAATAAGTTTGCTGCAGAGTTCGGGGTCTGTCTGTGCTCCCTGAACCCGCTGGGAGCTGTGGAGGGCGCTGGGGGACGAGCCAGGGTGGAAGTTCTGCTCCACAACCTGCTCCCAGTTCACTCCTCGGTGCTTAGACTGGTGCAGCTGGGAGCTGTGGGAGGCAGGAGTGTGTTCCACGTATCCTTGTGCTGTGGAGAGAGTGATTTGGATCTGGGAGCTGCCTCCCAGCTGGCAGGAAGGGGACAGAACTTCCTGAAAGAGGGAAAAACGTGGCTGAAATACCGTAGGGGATCCTGAGGGTGCTGAGGGAGGGTGGGAGGGCCGTGGAGGGGGCCTGACCCCCCATCTCCTGCTCCGTTCCAGTGTGGGATCCTGCTGGGAGCTGTGCTGCTGATCTTCTGCTCCTGGATGACCCACCAGTCCTGCATGTTCCTGGTGAAGTCGGCCAACCTCAGCAAGCGCAGGACCTACCCCGGCCTCGGTGAGAGCCCAGCTCCAGGGCTGCTTCCCAGCCCTCCTCGTCTTTTAACTTCAGCGTGACCTCGGCCTCCGAATTGACGTTTCCTCACTGGTGCTGTTGGAACAACAAATCTTTTCTTGCTGCAGTTCCCAGTTTCCCTCCCGCCTCGGCCTCTCCCCCGGGGCAGCGCCGGGGTTGGATCCTGCTCCCCACAGCCCAGTTAATGGGTGCTGAGTTGTTTTGACTCCGCGGGGCAGGGGAGGAGATGATCCAAACCCCAGCTCCCGGGAGCCATCTGGGATGAATTGTGGGTCTGGGATGAATTAATTATGGGTCTGGGCACGAGTTCCCCACCCAGCGCTGCCGGGACAGCGGGTCCTGCCAGCCTGGCATGGAGCTGGGCTGCCTGGATCCGAGCTGGGAGCTCCTTTATGGCTCAGCAGAGAGGAAACAGAGCAAGCTTCCAAAGGGCTGAGAAAATAAAAACATCTGGAAGATCCCTGGGTGGGTTTTGGCAGAGCCCGGCCACCCTCGGAGCTCAGCACTGGCGCCAGGATTGGCCTCTGCTCGTGGCCTCTCTTGGGATTCTGAGTAACTTGGGGAGCAGGAGGAGGTGTTTGGGTTCCAGTCCTTGCCGTTGGCATACGAAGCAGCAGGAAAAGTCGCCTTTTCCTTGTTCTCCCTTGCTTTTCTGTGGGAGGAAGGAGCTGCTTGGCGCTGCCCTGGCACACGGGCTCGCACCAGCTGCTGGCAGATGGGTTTGCTCCTCCCTTGGGGCGCCCAAGGTGCTGCTCCCAGGAAGCACATCCCGGCTTCTGCCGACTTGGATCTGCTAGAAACGGAAAAGATGGAGGAGCTCCGTGGTCTGGGAGGTTGTTTTGGTGCCAGAGGGAAGGGGGAGCCCCCGGAGCGCCTGGCCCAGCTGCCGGTGCCGCCGCCCCCTGCCCCTCACAAGACGCCTTTGTGTGCTGCTTCCCGGAGGACACAGAGTCCCCTCCACCTTGGAGCGCGTCCCGGGAAGAAGGGATCCTCTGCAGGCCCCGAAGCCAAGGGGCTGGAATACAGAGAGGGCCAGTAATGCTTCCCAGCTTCCTCCTGGCAGGCGGAGGCTGGCAGCAGCGCCTGTGCCCGCTCCGGGTGCCCTGGGAGAGGTGCCACGGGCCGGGAGCGCTCCCACGCCGCATCCCAATGCTCCGAGGTCGGGCAGCTCCACACAGACCCCCTTTGTCCCCGCAGGCTGGGCCCGGGGACATCTGCGGGCGCTCCTGGGAGGCTTTGGCAGCGCTGAGCCGCGGAGGAAAGCTGTGCCCGTTCCCTGCAGGCCGGCGGTGCCTTCCGGAGGAAGGGCACAAAGCGTGTCCCAGGCCGGGGCTGGCGGTGCCTCGTCACCGCTGCGTGAAGGGGAAGGGCTGCAGGGAGATGTGTGGGTGAGGAGGGAAGTGGGATGCAGCTCCCAGATGCTTGGGGTGTGCAGGGGCTGTGCTGGGCAGCTCCTGGGGGGCAGCTCAGCCCTGCAGGACAGGGGCTGAAGCTCTGTCCTGGAAAGCACTCTGGGTTTAAAAGGCTTCTCCAGGGACTGAGCAAGCTCTGCCCAGTTTGGGGGCATTCCAAGATCTCATTCCAAGGATTTGGCTGCACCGTTTTTTTTACAGTCGTCACCTCTGGAGAAGATAAAGAATCCCATTTTTCCGTTGTCCCCAGGTGGGGACACCTGCCCATAGTGTTTGGAGGCTTGTTCTCATTGAACATCAATTCAAACAGCCAGGGAGATGGGCTGGTTCCAGCCTCACCTGTGGCTGTGTCCATAATCCAGAGGCTGGAATTTGCCCTGGAAGGATTGGAAGCACCATTCCCCCATTTCCCCTGAGCTCAGCCTGTTAATGACCCATTCCAGGAGAGATGTTTTCCTCTTGCTGGCTCCTCTTTCTCCTCCCAGACCCTTCGTCTGTGGGCCTGACCCCCCCCAGGGCTGTTGCCTTTTCCCTCATGGTTGTGAATTCCCAAAGGAGGCCGGAGCGAGCGGCCGCTCCCTGTGCCCGGGCACGGTGCCTGGTGGCTGCTGTCCCACTGCCCTGTCACCGATCCAGCAGCTATTTTGGGTGCTCCCCCACATCCTTGCTCTGGGCTGTGGGTCCCTGCCGTGCCTTTTGCTCATTCTGTGGGAGAACATCTCGTTTCCTGAATTTTTAGCTCGAGTAGAGTCCAAGGAAATCAAGAGTTGAAGTTAATATTTAAAATAGCAGAAGAAGCTTCCAGAAGGATTCGAGTTTGTTTTCTGGCCGGTGCTGGGAATGTTGGGCTGTGCCTTGAGGGAGGGCAGAGGGGACTCCAGGGTGGTGGGTTCATGCTGGACCTCACTGGCAGCTCTGGGCACTGTGGTCTGGGTTTGGCACCAGAGCTCCCCATTCCCGTTCTGCCCAGTAAGAGCTAAAAATAGAAGTAAAAGTTTTCTTGGCATTGTCTTTTTAAGAGAAAACCCAATGATTTTAGGACTACTGAGCGTTTTCTGCTCCAACCCAAGGATGGGAGGGGGGGAAAGCAAAGCCTTGGCAGCAGCCCTTTGGTGTGGGTTGGGAGCACTGGGTATTCTGGGAATGGGATTGAACGTTCTGGGCACCAGCTCAGCTCTCCCAGCCAGCAATGTCGGGCGGCCCAGTTCGAGGGGGAAGATAA
Organism: Edolisoma coerulescens; assembly: GCA_013397115.1. NCBI lineage: Eukaryota > Metazoa > Chordata > Aves > Passeriformes > Campephagidae > Edolisoma > Edolisoma coerulescens. Next base: position 107,838 of record VWZW01006429.1, on the reverse strand, counting down.
AAATAAAGAGGGGACTTGGACTGGAATTCTGCAGCACTTTAACTTTCGCCACACACAATCTTGTACAGGAATATTTTCTCTCCCATTGCCTTTAATGGCTGCCATGTGTGGCTGCTGCTTCACACCACTTCTGGTTTTAAATAGAAAAAAAAGAACCTGCTTGCTGGCTTTCCCTCATCCCTGTTCCTGTCTTATGTGGTTTCCAGTTTCCAGAGGGAAAGGCTGAAAAAGAAAGTGGGAGGGTGAGGGAAACAGCCCCAAAATACCAGTGGTGGGTTCCTGCTGCACTGCCCTGTGTCACTGTTAGTGTCTAATTGGGAGCTGACATCTTGCCCTGTTCTGGACCTTTCTTTGACTAACTTCCACTCTTCTTTCCCTTTTATGCCAGCATTTCATGCCTATGGAAAAGCAGGAAAAATGTTGGTGGAAACAAGGTAAATCTGCTGCTTATTCAAAGTGTGAACAGTTTGGGTGTCTTTGGTGAAAACTTTCCTGAGCCTTGCTGTGCTCTCCTTCCTTCCCCTCCTGCCTTCTGGAGTTCAGCAGGAGCCTGAGTGAGATCCCCTGAGCACAGCTCACAGGTGTCACCTCCATCCCATCCGTTCCAGAGCTCCCGGAGCCGGGAGCACAGAAGGTGGGGATGAGCTCTGAGTCTCCTGCTCTGCTGTGAAATCACAGGCCTGTCACTCGTGGCAGCTTTCCAGGGGTGACATCCCTGCTGCTGAGCAGTGGGAGGGAGCGTTTGCTTCCTTGGATCCTGGGATCTGCTCTGCTCCTGCCCTCTGTGCTCCCTTCCCCGCGAGGTGCCTTGAGGGGGAATCCTGCCTCCGTCTCAGGGCAGACTCTGCCGCCTCCCGTGACCCCAGTGCAGATCTCAGGTGATGGCACAATCCTCACAGCCCTGCTTTTTCCAGCAGGGATTCTTTTCCAGGCCTGTTGAGCCCAGGGCAGGCAGTGGTGCAGGCTCCTTCCCTCTCCCCAGCTGCAAACTTCTGCACAGCACTAAAAATACACAGAATATTCCTCAGATGTTACTTGTCCATGCAAGCAGAGGCTGTAATTGCCACAGGGATGTTCTATAATTGGAACTGGGAAGGAAAGTGGTCCAGGAGTGGGAGGAGAAGCAGTTCATGGACAATCTTCTCATTAAAGTGTGGTCCATTGTGTGGAGAGATGTTGGAGAGCCCATTGGATATCGAGATTCTCATGGCAGGGCCCTGCTGTGGGTGTGGGGCTCTGAGAGCCTTGTGCTGATTCTTTTGAATTTTTCCAGGAGTTGAAGGAGTTCCTGTCATCTCCAAGATTGGTTTTCCTTGGGTTTTTTTCCTGTGGCTTCCAACAGGAGTTAAACCCGTGCGTGGGTTGTGGGCAGAGCTGCGTCTCCAAGCGTTTGGTGTGGATGGAGGTTCTCTGGTGGCTGTTTTGTTGGGATGAAGGGCAGAAGGGGTGTCCTGCTCTTCCCAAGGCTGAGGATGGAAGCGTGGCCCTCCTGACCCGTCCCTCTTTGTGTTTGCAGCATGATTGGGCTGATGCTGGGCACCTGCATCGCTTTCTACGTCGTCATCGGCGATCTGGGCTCCAACTTCTTTGCCCAGATGCTCGGATTCCAGGTGAATAAATCACTCCTGTGGTGCTCCCAGACCTTGCACTGAGCCCTGTATTCCCTGGATACAGCAGAGCTCCTGCCTCGGAGTGTGCTCAGCACCCCCTGGGGTCCCAGGGGGGCTTTGTGGGGTCCCCTCACGGGGAGATCCTCGTGCACGGAGCCTTCGGCTCTGGGAAGTCTGGGGAGCTCGGACATATGGCAAACAATCAGCTGTGTAGAACTCCAATAAGGCATTTCCATCAAAGGAATTCTTTTTAACTCGGTCCCTTATTAATTCTGGAGCAGATTCCTGGTGGAGATAATGCTTCCTGCCTTAATTCCTGCCCTAGTGGGTAGTGACAGGCAGTTCCTCTGCCTCAGCTTTCCTCCCTGTAGTTCAGGAGGGATTTTTGTCCTGTCCCTGGCTGGTTTTGTGGCCAAAGTCTCTGTGTTCCTGCCTCCTCAGCCGTGTGATGAGCCCGCTGCTGGCTCAGGGTGCTCAGAGGCAAGAGGTGCTCCTCGGAGCCGGCACGAGGGCCGTGCAGGGAAGCAAAAGGATTTTTGGTAGAGTGTTATCTGTGCTGCCTGATGCTCCTAAGCTCAGATTAAGGCACTGCAAAGTTAAAAAAGATGCGTTGAGGCTGCAGCCAAATTAGGTATTAAATATTTCCAAGCATTCCAGAGTGTTCTGCTATAATAAATACCAGTGTGAGGCTTTGATTAATTTTCTGGATCGGAGTTTTCAACACTTTCAATCTCTCGTCTCCCCAAGTAAATTTAGGTTTTATTTAATTGCATGAAAATACCTAAATAGCTTGTGCTGGATTAGCATTTAACCCCCCCAGCCACCCCCCAAATTCTTCCAGCTCGGACCTGTCACACACTGCAGAGCAACGGTGGCACCCAGTGACTGTCTCAGCTCAGCACAGACGGAGCTCACAGAGCGCCGAGCTTGTGGCATCTTCAAACACCCCCAGACACAGAATGTCACTGCTTAAAGTTGCTTTTCACTCTGGAAAGATGAACCGTGCCAGGGTTTGCTCAGGGGGTGGGTGTGTTGAGTGTCCCCCCTGCTCCAGGTGCTCACGCAGGTCCCTTTTCCAGGTGTCGGGCAGTTTCCGGATCGTCCTGCTCTTCGCTGTCTCCCTGTGCATTGTCCTTCCCCTGAGCCTGCAGAGGAACATGATGGCCTCCATCCAGTCCTTCAGTGCCATGGCTCTCATCTTCTACACCGTGTTCATGTTTGTGGTGGGTGCAGACACCGGGAATCCCGTTTTCCTGCTTTCTGTTGCTTTTTAATGACCAGTTTCACCTCCCGGATGCTCCTGTGGTTCCCTCGTGGGGCCCCAGCCCTGTCTCCCCCAAATTTCAGGACTGGAAGAAAAGGAAGGTGTAGGAATTCTTTCCATGTAACTTTTCTAGTAGGCTGTGCAGGGTCACACCTCAGAGCTGCCTCCTTGGGGAGGCGTGGAGCCTCCCAGGAGCTGTGCCTTTAAGAAACCACAACGTTCATAGGAGTTGGCTGCACTGAAACATCTCTGGGGATTAGAAACCCCATCCAGGGATATTATAAACAGACATTCAGACATATTTACCTTCTGCTTCCTGTGCAACCCAACTCCTGCCAGTTCCCGTGTCCATGGCAAGGGAGCTCCCTGGCCTCGGCTCCTCCCCCTTCCCATAAAGTTTTTTCCTTCTCTTTGGTGAGCTGGTGTTGTTAACTGGCCCTGGAGCAGCAGGTGGGATCCTGTTTTAGGATCTTTTGTCTCTCTCTGCTGAACAGGATTCTCTAAGGCCAACGGTGCTTCCTGTTTGGATTTAAAACCACATTTTAAAAAACATGTTTAGAAACGTGGAAAAGAGGTTGCTTTGAGCAATAATTCTCACAGTTAATGTGTCAGTGGCAATCGTCCCACCCTGTGTGCTGTGATGTCTGATGGCATCAAACAAGGCGGGGGAATGTCATAGATCCCTTGAAATACTCCCCGGGATCCTTGGTGGCCCTGGGAGCTGTGTGGGTGGGATGGGGAGCTGGGGGATTGGGATGGGGCTCCCTGCAGAGCTGTCACACGCTGCCTCTTATCCCAGCCTGGCACTGCTGCTGCTGTGGAGCCATTTGGGGCTGGATCCTCAGCCCTGCTCTCTGTCCTGGCTGCAGGTTGTGGTGTCCTCCTTCAATCATGGGCTCTTCAGCGGGCAGTGGCTGCAGCGAGTGAGTTACGTGCGCTGGGAGGGCATTTTCCGCTGCATCCCCATCTTTGGAATGTCCTTTGCCTGTCAGTCGTAAGTACCTGCCACTCCCAGCCCTGGCAGTTGTTCCTGCAGCGGGTTTGTGTGTGGGCAGAGGGTCAGGAGGTTCTGCGAGGGATAGATACCATCTGCTTTGCTGGTTTATTTTCATCAGAGTATTTTACAGCTCGCTGAAGTTCAGCCTCTCATTCAGTCGTGACCCTTTTGTTACCCAGACCCTTTTGTTGTTCCATTTCACCTGGGAATTCTTGTAAGGGAGCAACTTGAGACCACTGGAGCCAAACAGCTCCTCGGGAGCTTCTGGTGCAGCTGCACGAGGGATGAAATTCCCCTGGATCTTGGAGGGAATGCTGGAGCACCAGGAAAGGCAGTGGGGCTGCCACTCCACTGTGTGACCCCCACAGGGCCTCCCCTGAGTAGTGAATGCTGGGGGCTGCTCTGCTCCCCCAAATTTCCTGGAGAACACTCCAAACATCGCACAGTTGTTGGCTTTGGAGGGTTCCTCCATTTCCAGTTCCCTGCTTTTAGTGGCACATGGAAGGAGGTGAGAGCACACCAGGCTATTTCCACCTTTCCAGTTCCCTGTTTTTAATGAGGGTTTCCGCTGATGTGTGGAAGGAGGTGAGAGCAGACCAGGCTATTTCCACCTTTCCAGTTCCCTGCTTTTAGTGGCACATGGAAGGAGGTGAGAGCACACCAGGCTATTTCCACGTTTCCATTTCCCTGTTTTTAGTGGCACATGGAAGGAGGTGAGAGCACACCAAGCTATTTCCACGTTTTCCCTGTTTTTGTGAGGGTTTCTGCTGACAAGTGGAAGGAGGTGAGGGCAGACCAGGCTATTCCACGTTTCCAGCAGCATTCCCTGCTGCAGCAGGGCAGCACGTGAGCACTACGTGCCTGGCCAGCACTGTGACAGCTCCAACCAGTGTAAATCCAGCCCTGGACACGGGAAGGACTGGCCTCCTCTGGAAGGACCATCCTCCTCTGGAAGCCTGGCAGAGCTGGGCTTCCCCCCTGTAGTTCCAGCAAACGGGTCTCGTGCCAACAGTAAATGAATGTGACAGATAAAATTTGCTCAGACTGCTGTGTTTACACCCACTCCAAGATCCAAATCATCATTTCCCACTTACTGGCTCTCTTGGCAGCTCAGATCCTACCCCAGCACGCTCCAGGCTTGCTGTTTAATGTCTCCATTACAACTGGCGAAGGGAATTGTGTTCTCTTGCAGCTTTACCTTGTTAACAAATCCCTTTTATTTTTTTTTTCCTTATGGAAGCCACACAGTACCCAGCACAATTTTCCTGGGAGTTGGAAGTGCAGGGAAATGGTTTGGTCTAGACTTCTGTGTGTGGACCTAAATATGGGCTCCATGACAAACCCAATCGAAAGCTGTGTGTTTTTTCCAAACATCAGGAAAATACACTGTCCCCAGCCCAGGCAATATTTATATACATTTTTTGTTTCTTTCCATCTATGTATTCTCTCTCTTTCTCTTTGTCCCCCCTCTCTAGATATTCTGTTTTTCTCTTTATGTGTATTTCGTCTATATAGTCTCATCTGGGTAGGTTTAGTTTTGCTGACCTCGGAATCACCTTTTTAACCATCCCACACACTGCAGAGCCTCCCTGTTTCCCTCTTTGCTCCTTCCCAAGCCTGGATGTTTGGCTGGACCCTTCCCTTGGAGGCTGATGGCCTGGTTAATCTAATGGAGGTGGCTGTGGAGAGGGCAGGGAGGAATCCCAGAGGAAGAGATTCCCAGGGAAGCCAGTCTCCTCACTCCCAGGGAGGAATCCCAGAGGAAGAGATTCCCAGGGAAGCCAGTCTCCTCGCTCCCAGGGAGGAATCCCAAATGGAGAGACTCCCAGGGAAGCCAGTCTCCTCGCTCCCAGAGAGGAATCCCAAAGGGAGAGATTTGGGAAGCCAGTCTCCTCACTCCCAGGGAGGAATCCCAAATGGAGAGACTCCCAGGGAAGCCGGCCTTGCTCCCTGCCGGTACCTCCAGCCCCGGCACGTGTCCCGGAGCCGACATGCTTGGCCTCCTTTGACGTTCAGGGATTAAGGGTTAGGGATCTTGCTGCTTGGCCTCAGCCTGACACACTTCCTGGGAATGGCTCCGTGCCCACTGGAGCTGGGGATCCCCCTTCCCATCTCCCTGCACGCTCCCCCGCTTCTCCCCAGAGTTCCTCCCAGCATGTAGCCACTAGAATTAAAGTAACAAGAGGTTAATGAGTTGCTAAATTATGCACCTGATGCCGAAAAGGACATTCCCCACACTTTCCAAGGCTGTAAATACCCCAAATCCCGGGGAGCTGGCGCTCCTGGCTTTCTGCGAGGCGAGCTGAAGTAGGGCAGGCGCTGCGCTCCGATTTGTTTGTTTAACTTTTCCTTCAGACAGTGGGATGCTCCAACCTTCTTCCCGCTTTTCCTCTGTAAACACTGTGTTGCTTTAATTATCAGCACGGAGAGCTCCAAGAACAATAATCTCCGGCGCTGGGGCTGGCCCGGAGCCACCCGCGGCCCCGGGAACAAACGGTCATTCATTTTGCAACCCTTTCTGAACCCGAATGTTTACATCACACGTTTCGCTCCACGTGGTGGGGTGGGGAGAGCAGGAATATTTTTGCAACACTTAAAAGTTATGAGTGTTCTGAAATCTCTTGGCATTAGCAGTATAAATTGTGGAATAGCAGCGGGTGTTTATGCTCCAGAGGGGGAAGGTGTCAGGGATTCGTTGCTGCTGGGCTGAGGCGGAGAACGGGCTGGGATTGGGGGTTTTCTCCCGTTTTCCGCAGGTTTCCTAAAATGTTTCACCCTTTTTGCAGTCAGGTCTTGCCTACTTACGACAGCTTGGATGAGCCGTCTGTCAAAATCATGAGCTCCATATTTGCTTCCTCCCTAAACGTGGTCACCACCTTTTACATCATGGTAGGAACTTCCCCTTCTCTTCCCTTGCCAGAAATCTGGAGGGGCCACAGGGATGAGGATTTATCTCCAGCTGGGGCTGGTTTCTGCTTATCTGTATTTATTCTGACAGATAAGTCGTCGTGCTGAAAGCAGAGTTAGGTGGGAGGTGATGAACCCAAGAGCACAGGGTGCATTGGGAGAGTCCAAATTTTTGGGGTAGCACGTTTCCTTGGATGGAGGCAGAGTGGAGGCCCAGCTCTTCCTGGGCCCAGCCTGGAGCTGGGGCTGCTGCCCAGAGTTTGGGAGAGCTTTTTCCAGCCTGTTGTGAAGGAAGTTATGCCTCATAAGGCAGCAGTTAATAAAACTGAGTTAATAATTCCTGAGGAGAGCCTTGGCCCATGAGCTAGGCTGCTGCAGGGAATTGTGACAGTCCCTTGTGACAGCCCCATGGGCCTGGCAGCAACCAAAGCGTGTCCTCCAGGAAAACCCCTGGATTTGCTGAGAAACTTGCTTTTAGGCAGCTCCCACTCTTGATCAACGACCTGTCCCAGGTTTTGGGGTGCTGGGGCTGCTGGCCCGTGGCAGTGACCTCACGCTCCCACTGGGAGGTCACCGTCCTGCCCCTCGGTGAGGAGTAGGTGTGAGGTGCTTTGGAGTCCAACCCCGCTCCCCTCCCCAGGTGGGCTTCTTTGGCTACGTGAGTTACACCGAAGCCATCGCTGGGAACGTCCTAATGAACTTCCCTTCCAACGTGGTGACGGAGATGATCCGAGTGGGATTCATGATGTCGGTGGCGGTGGGGTTCCCGATGATGATCCTGCCGTGCAGACAGGCCCTGAACACCCTGCTCTTTGAGCAGCAGGTAAGATCCCAGCGCTGCCTTAGTGTGAAACTTGATTTTTGAAGGGTTTTTGTGACTCTTTGGTCTCTGACTGGGCCCCAAACCTGCCTTGGCTCCGTGAGGCTCTGGTGATAATGGCATGTGGCAGGTACTCGCTATTCAGAGGGAGAAAGCCTCAACTCCCATAAAATCCTCAGTGCCCAGGGTGTGGTGACAGTGCAGCAGGGGCCTGTGGCCATCTCTAAATCCTGCTCTGCACCGTGGTTAATCCCTGGCCCTTGGAGGCTTGTGTCCTCTCTGTGGAGGAATTCCATGGGCCCAAGGGCTGGAGTTCCCAGTGGAAAGCCCACGTCCTGTGGCTGCTGCTCCCTGCTCCGCTGGGGATTCCAGCTCTGGCACAGACACATTACACAGCTCAGAGCCGAGGTGGTTCTTCCCCTCAGAAAGAGGGAGAAATGTGCTTTTGGAAGCAGCCGAGCCTCCTCATTTCCTGCTGCTCCAGCTGCCGTCCTTTTGCTGGCCAGCTCGTTGAGCTCAAGCTCCTGTTCCCGGCCTCGGAGCCCAGCCCAGCCCCGTTTCTTCTTGCTTCCTTGAGGCCTGCTCATTCCTGCTCCATTATTCTCACCCAGCACCTTTGTCAGCAGCCCTGGAGCAGCCCTTTCCCCTCCGGGTTCCGATGTCCCCTTCCTCCAGCGCCTCCTGGGCTGCGGTGCCGGCCCGGTGTGGGGGCGGGCGGTGGGATATGGGATACAGCCCTCTCCCACACGTTCCACCTTTCCCAGGGCCAGCTCCTCAGCCAGCCTTTGTGACTGAAGCTGGTCTGTGTGCTGGAGACTGTGAGTCCCTTGTGGCAGTGGCGTGTTCTCCTCTGTGCATTGTGCGCGCGGAGCGCGCCGATGGGATTCAGCAAATAACAGTGAGAGATTGTGGGAATGTTCTGAGGCCTTTGTGTATCCGCATAAATAGAAACCTCTTAGGCAGGAAATAAAACTTGAGCAATTTATAGCTCTAAATCCTGCCACTTCTGCCTGTGAGAAGCCCCCGGCTCTTTTCTCACGTTGGGAGGGCCTGAGGATGGGGGCAGACGGTCGGTGAGAGCCAGCGGGTGCAGAGGAGGAAGCGCTGGAAGCACTTGGGAACACTTTGGATCTCGCCTGGGCTCAGCTCGTGGCTGGCTGGGCTCTGAAGGTGTCGCTTTGCCTTCCTCTCCCATCTGTGCAGCAGCAGAGCCGAGACCCGCCGGGTCTGCAGGGCACACTGGGGCCTCTGCCTTCCACACCTCCCGCTCGGGGGGTGGGATGGGATGGGGTGGCAAGCAGAGGGCCTCTGGAGTTCCTCCAGCAGCTGCCCAGCAGCACCCATCCTCCCCTGCCATCTCCCTGGGGTGTCCTCCCAGTCGGAGGAGCTGCTCCCGTGGCGTAGTGCAGCGGGAATGGCCCTGCTCCCAGAGCTGTTGGGGAACACCTCCCTAGCGAAACCAGAGCTCTTCCCCTGGGACTTCTCCCTCCTGCTGCACCCCTGTGCTCCTTCCTCCTGCCCTTGGCCTTGGGCTGCTCTCTGAGTCCCTGCACAGGGAGTGGGGCACAGCTGAGGGGATCACGTTTGGAATGGGCTGGAGCTGCAGGGAGCATTGCTGAGGGAGTTGCTGGGGGGCTGAGGGAATTGCTGAGGGGCTGGGAACTGTGATACAGGAGCTAAACTCTCCCCCTCCACCCTTCCCCTCCCAGCAGAAGGACGGCACCTTCGCTGCCGGGGGCTACATGCCCCCACTCCGGTTCAAAGCCCTGACGTTGGCTGTTGTGTTTGGAACCATGGTCGGAGGCATCATGATCCCGAATGGTGAGTGAGGAGCTGGGAACGAGGGCTGGCTGCTTTCTCTGGTCTCTGTTATTTGTTTTCCTGGCTGGGGTGACCAGGCTCACGCCCCATCCTGCCCGGGGGCTCTGGCAGCCGTCCCATGCTGCTGCTCTGGCACTCCTGGAAAAGACCTTTGCTGACTTTTCCTCTTCTTCCCCAGTGGAAACGGTCCTGGGCCTGACAGGTGCGACCATGGGAAGCCTCATTTGTTTCATCTGCCCAGCTCTTATTTACAAGAAGATCCACAAGAATGCGCTTTGTTCACAGGTCAGTGCTGATGCTGCTTGACATCCCCCTAAGCCCTCTGCAGAGCCTGGGAACGAGCTCCATTTGGCTGCAGCAGAGAAACTGCTCAGCACCTGCTCCAGCCTCCCCCTCCAGTCTGCCCAGTGCAGGTGGGAGCTGTTCTGGGTGGGTGTCCACCTCAGGGACGCACAGACAGTGGCAGAGGTGCTGGCCCAAGCTGGAACACCAGCTCTTTTAGTCCTTCCAGCAGCAAGTGAAACAGTCATTTCGTGCATAAAATGCTGCTTCCAGTCCTCCTCCTGGTGGGATTCAGGTTTTGGATCCTCAGAACAGGAAATCCAGGCAGCCTGTAAAACCTTAAAGCCTCACATCCCGACCTGCCCGGGCTGGGTAAAACAAACAGGGCTCCACGATGTGGTTTGTGCTGCCGACCCTCAGCTTTCTGCTTTCAACCAAAATAATAGTAAAAAGGAACACACACATAGAGGTGTTGCTTCAGGAATTGATTTTCTCAGGGATTGGGGTCGTTCAGAGGCTGTTAGAAGTTTAACTTTTCCTTTTGCTCCAGTTTGAATTGGCCTCCTCGGGGACTGAAACAAAGTGGCTCTTTGCTGGGCTTGATCTATCTGCTCCTGCAAATACCATGGGCTGAAATTAACAGGTTTTGGGCTTTTTTTCTAACAATAATTTAATCCACTGCCTTTTTCACAGGCCTCTGTCCCAACATTCCCAGTCAGGACAGTGCTGGGCTGGGAGTAAGGTTTTGGGCACAGTGCGGAGTCAGCAGGGGAGAGCAGCACGTTTTTGTGGGGCCCACAGAACTGCTGGCTTGTTCTGTGCTTAATGACTTGTGGCTTTGCAAACCTACGTGAATTTTTTAAGCAGGGTGTGTTTTTTGTCTTCCCTGTGCTTTCCCTGACACAAGGAAATAGTCCAACTTTCCAGCTTTCACTCTGAATTCTGACACTTAGCTCCCAACTTCTTTGAGCGAAACCCCGAGCAGGAGTCTGAATGCCAGCCTGGGTTTTTCAGGGAAACAAAGAGCACTTTCAAGAATTGCTTTCTATTCCGGCTGAGCCGGAGTGTTTCCCTGCAGTGCCTCGAGGCTGCACTCAGGACAGGCTGAGCTCTCAGCCTGGCTGCTCGGGGTGGGACGCTGGGGCCCTCACAATGCCTGACCCCAAACCCGGTCACGAGGCTGAGGGAGATGTTTGTCCTGCAGAAATCCCCACAAAGGAGGAAGGGCTTATCTAAAGCATCAGGCCCCGGGTTACCTCTTGAGGGGCTGGCAGCAAGCTGTCCAGCCTTCCCTGAGTGATCCATTGCCTGTCAGGTTTGCATTCCTGCTCGGAGCGAGGACACACCTGCCCGCACCTCCCCACCTCCACAGCCCAGCTCGGAGCCCACCCTCTCCTCCTCCCTCCAGGTCTTTGCAAAGGCTCATTTATTCTTTCCCTGGAGCTCTGTCTTTGGTCTCCTCCTTCATTCCTGCTCTCCTTTGATCAGGTGCTCCACTCCATCAAAGTCAGCTCCTGAGGAAGGTGGCGGGTGGGGGAAGAGGAGCCAGCCCTGGGCTCAGCTGTCCTTCCCTTCCTGTCCCTGTCCAAACAGGGTACATGGACGTTCTCCCTCCTTCTCTCCATCAGCTTTAGCCTCCTTCAGAGCAGCAAACCTCAGCGCCAGATTTTACACTTCTCTGGGTTATCTTGGCTCTTGTGCTGCTGAGCACTGGCTGCTTTTATTGAGCCACTTCTGGCACCCAGCAGCGTCCGGTGTCGGGCAGGTGGTGACATGGAAGGTCAGGTTTTTACAGGAGATGGTGCAAACTGAGGCTGCGAAACAGGGATTTTGCACTAGAAGTAGTGAAGAGGATTTCAGGCAGGGGGAGGGAAACGGGCAGATGTTTGCTGGCCAGCAAAGGGCTTCTGCTGGGGAGCTGGGAATGACTGGAGCTGCTGCTCGGCCGAGCTGGGCTGGGAGTGCCCTGGTTGGAAGGGTTGGGTTGGAAAGGCAGGTCCCAGAGCAGTTCAGAAGCCCGGAGTCAGGCACAGAGTGCTGTGAGTGAAGCAGGGAGAGTGTTCCCTTTCTTGTGGTTAAGCATCTGTTCCTGTAAAGGTCCGTGTCCCGCTGCTCCCTGGGAGCCCCGGCTTTGGCAGAGCTGCCGAAGGGCGTGTGGGGGTCTGTGAACAGAGCATGTAGCTGCCAGCAGGAAGGTGTTGCCTTCCCAGTGTTGACACAAGCTTGTCCGAGAGGCCCCTCCTAGGGAGGCCGGAGTTGCTGCTGTCCCAGCTGGGGAAGAGGAGCTGCCGGAGGTCAGGAAGTGACCCCTCGGCTCGCTCCTGTGCGGGTGGGAAAGAGATTCCCTCTGCCCTTCCCTGGCAGCACAGGGGCCAGCACACCTTCCCCAAACACCAGCACATCCCAGGGTACAGTCCCCCCAAACACGGCAGCTCCGAGGAGGGACCCGGCGCTGACCGGGGCTCTGCATTCCTTCGCCGTGACTCCGTCCCTCGGAGCGCTCCGTGTCCCGCGGGACGGGGATGGCGTCACGCCACACAAATGCAGCGTGTTTGCTCCCCGTGGCTGCAGGAGGAAGGGCTGAGCTAATGGCTCTGCTGTGCAGAGCTGGAGTCATCTTCTGGGAGGAAGGAGGGCCCAGGGAGCGTGGCCGGCCGAGGAAACGGCGGCGTAAACTTCCTCTCCTGAATTCCCGTCCGTGCTCGGAGCGTGGCTCCCGGGAGACGGGCCCTGGCTGTGCTACCTGCCCCAGGGCTTTCCACAGCCTCTCACTGTGTCTGTGCTGAGAGGGGCTTCTGCAGAAGGATCTCTGCTCTGGGTGGGATCACTGGGTCTCGGGGAGATCATTCCCATGGGATGACCTTGGCTCAGAAGTGCCCTGCAGTGCTGAGCCTCCCCTCGCTCCAGGATCTCTGGATGCTGTGGGGATTGGTGTCTCCTCTGCCTGGATGGGTTCCTTGAGCCCCCGAGTGCTTGCAGCCCTCACTCCCGTTCCTTCGATTGCCTTGGTGGTCCCCTGAGCACAAACCGCCTGCTTTTCCATGTCATAGGCATCTCCATGGAATTAAGCCAAATCATGGACCTCTTTATTCTGGTCTTCATTTGGGGAGAGGGTAGGTGAGGAGGGGGCTGCCGGGGGGAGCTGGGTGAGGGCGGCTCAGGGACAGCCCAGCCTGTCTGCGACTGCCACGTGTGCCCGTACCCGCTGCTCTGGGAGCTCGCAGCTGAACTCCAAATGTGCAACAATCAAAGGGGTTTCAATGCGAGGCATTTGAGCCCCTGGTTCCCCACTAAGATAAGAAACAACAAAAATCCTTTTAAAGCATTTAATGTTTTCAGCCGTTTCCTACAGTTCCCTCCTCTCCCACGTTGCTCCTGGTTCCTGTGGCACCAGAATAGATCCTCTTTGTGGAAACGCTCTTCCTCTCCGCTGTTGTTTCTGGAAGGTGCCAGAACAGCCTCCCAGGCACAGAATGCATTTGTGCCGGGGCTGTGGATTGTGGGAGGGAGGAAGTGGAGCAGCTCGAGCCCAGGGCAGCAGTGCAGGACCTGCTGACTCGGCGTTGGCCCGGGGGCTGGATGGCAGGATATCTGCTCTTTGTGCACCCCGGGCAAGGCAGGCAGCACATTCTGCTCCCGTTTCCTCTGCAGCAGCTCTAAGGTCTGGCCTCTGCTCCCTGGCCACGCTGCCCCCGATGCAGAGCTGCTCCACGTCCTGCCAGCCTTTTCCTTCCCAAGGCGTCGGGCTGTCTGCGGGGCGTGCTGGGAACGGCCCCTCCGGGGTCTCCTGGGCCCGGCTCTGACCACGCTGCTCCGTCTTTCTGGGCGACCTCCCTCAGCACGAGGCGTGTGAGGAAAGCATCAGCCCCTCCTCCCCTTCTGGAAGTGCCAATGTTTTAATTCCTCCTTCCAATTTCACCTCTCCCCTTGATTTGCAGTTTTCTGGCAGCTTCCAGTGGTAGAAGTGCTCCCTGTGGCCGTTCCTGGTTCTCCTCACACTGAGAAGCATCTTTTTGTTGTGCTTTTTGTGAACTGGGGTATAAATCTGCACCGTGAGGATTTGGGGGGAAGAGGATGAGTCATGGAATCATGGAATGGTTTGGGCTGGGAGGGACCTTAAAGCTCATCCAGTTCCACCTCCTGCCATGGGCAGGGACACCTTCCACCAGACCAGGTTGTCCAAGTGCCATCCAAAGCTTCCTATGACTCATGTGGAATTCGATCCTTTTAGATCAATTTGTCACCACATAACAAGCTGTAAAAATTCTTTTGCTGCTCATCACTTTCTCCTTTTTGAGGTAGAGAAATTCCAAGAGCCCTTCCCTCCACGGGGTCCGGATTCCAGCCTTCTATTTTTATCCCATTTGATCCTAGCTTTCTGGAAATCAGGGAGTCACTTCTCAGCAGCTTGTGGAGCCCTGGGACCAGGATCTGTGTGTGGACATTGCTTTCAAAACCAAGGCTTTTTAAGCAGCTCCCTGGAATCGCTGGGGGCTGTGACCAGGCCAGGCTCCTCTGTGCTCAGCCAGACCCGATTTCATGGAGTTCTCATGCTGGGAATAGCAGGGAATGAGCCTTTGCAGCAGGACTTGTGTCTGCCACATGCATTTTCCTGTCCCTGTGTCCTGTCCACTCACTTTTGAGCCCTTCCAATGCAGGAGCCGCCTTTCCAACAGCTTCCAGCCTTCGAAATTCCCATTCCCATGGCTCTGCACCCAAATAGGAACCTCAGCCAGGAGCAACTGCTGTTCCTGTTTCTCTCTGACATTTCTCTCCTCTCCCTGACACGTGTCACTGAGGTCAGAATTGTGTGGGGCACCGTGGGAATGCCGTGGGGAGCAGCCCCCTTGGCTTTCCTGTGCTGACTGTCCCTCTGGCACCCTGTGCAGATTATCCTGTGGATTGGGCTGGGAATGCTGGTGATCAGCACGTACACCACCCTGTCTGCCACCAAGGACACCCCTGTGAGGACGGAAGCAGCGGGCCTGGAGCACCTGGACAGAGAGGAGAATAGAATTGATCAGGATGCAGTCAAACTTCCAGGTATGTGCTTGCTGGAGTTGGGTTTCCCAGCCCTGTTCCCAGCTTCACCTCTTAAAAATAAGAAGTTGGGGGGTTTTTTTAAGTGTGGTGGAAGCAGGGTAATTTCCAGGCAGCTCTGTGCATCTTCCCAGATTCCTGGGGTCTTTTTCCAAAGAAAAGCTGCACTTTTGCCTGCTGGAAAAGCCTGCTGTGACCTCCAATGGTACTTTGAGGGAGTTGTTCTTTTGGGAAGGGAAAGGTCGGGTGCAGGCCTGGGATTCCCTGGAGAGACAGAGCAGGGATCCCTCTTTGGGATGAGCACAGTGCCCACCTGGCTCCGCTGTTGTCCCCCTCTGCCAGCCCAAGGACCGGCCATCCATCACCCTGAAAGGTGCAGAAATTTATGGGAACTGCCTCTTTTTTTGGAGCCGAGGATATAAATTCGGGCCCGGCTTTCGCTCTGACAAAGCCTGTGATTATGCCTCAGCTTTGTTTACTGGTTCCTGTTATTTATTATTTGTTTGCTGGGGCTGCTGATGGAATTACGGCCGCTCCTCCCTTCCCCAGCTGCTCCGGAGCGAGGCCGTGGCGCGCAGGTGCCGCCTGACCCCGCGCTGCCCCTCGGCCCTGCCGCGTCCTGTTCCTTCGCTTCGGTTTTGTTTCCTTCTGCTCCTGCGGGGTTTTTTTTTTTTTTTGTTCTTTGGAGGCCTTGAAATATCCTCGCGGAGATTGAGAGCGGAAGGGAGAAAGGGGCTGGCTCTTCTGGAGATTATCCTCCCTCCTGGTTCTTGGCCGGGTTCCTGCCCGGCAGCTTGGAGCGTCTCCCACACCGGTGCTGCTGCCGATAACATTCACTCTGGGGCTGCTCTGTGGTGGAGTTTACTTGTGGTTTACTCGTGGCTTACTCAAGGTTGCGTGTGCCTTCCCAGGCACGCGGATGCTGGTGAACTCCGAGCAAAAGACGCTCCCAATCCCTTAATGGAGCCCTCAGCAGGGCGGGGAGGAGGGATGCGATTGAATTCTTCCGTCTTGGTTAATTTTGGAGCAGTAATGGCCAAAGAACAGCTGCTCCTTTCAGGAGGAATCGCTAATGACACGTGTTCTGACTGGGAAAATAAAAAATCCCATAAAACACGGTGTCCGCTGGAGTTTGCTGGATCTTCTCCCCTTCTCAGAGCGGGATGCCAGTCTCTGATCACTCGAGCGATCCCGGAGCCCGCCGGCAGCAGCTCTGAGTGCTGCTGGATTAAATAATCCCACCCGGGAGGAAGGCGGGTGTAGTGCTCCTGGGTCATAAACTTCCCAGGGAGGAGCCGTGCGGCTCCGAGGGAAAGCTCAGCTGTCCCCCAGGTCCCTTTGGCAGCGGGGGCTCCGTCCCCGGGGAGGAGGAAGAGGGGGGGAGATGGAGCCGGGCGGAGCAGGGGGACAGGGACCCGCAGGGTGGACATGGGGCTGCCCCGGGAGAGCCGCCGCTGCGATTCCTTGGATCTGTGCCTCCCTGTGCCTCTGCAGGATGTCGGCTTGACTAGCAATGAGAGGCGTTAAATGGTGCCCTTCATCCCCCGCCGCGGCTCCCCCTCGTCCTCGCCCGCCTTGTTTTGCAGAGCAGGAGCTGCCGCCTGGAACGCGCCGCGGCAGCTGCATCCTGTCCTTCCAGGGGCGCAGGATGCGGGCTGGGCTGCCCCCGGCACCTGGGTGCCCTCCGGATGGGCCGTATTCCACACCCGGGGCTCCTCCCTGGGCTGGTGGGGGCTCAGCCCCTTCCCCAGGGCACAGCGTGCCTTGTGCCCCTTCCCTGGCTGCAGGGTGCTGCTCCCAGCCTTTTCCTGGCTGCTCCCAGCCCTTTTCCTGGGGTGGAGGGTTCTTCCCGACCCGTTCTCCCAGGCACAAGGTGCCTCCGTGCCTCTGGGTCAGAGGGTGCTCAGCCCCTTCCCTGGGCACGGGGCTGCTCCGTGCCCTTTCCCGTGCTGCCCCATCCGAGGCAAACCGCAGGGCCTTTCCCCAGCGCTGCCTTCCCCGCCTGCCTCCCGCCTGTCAGCGTGTGAGAGGAGTTTTATTGGCCTCTTTGATGTTGTGGAGCCCAGAACTGGAGAGACTTTCATTAAAGCCCTGCCCCGTGGGCCCGGGGATTATGAATATTAGAACATTGGCCTTTTATGTGAACACGTATTGACCAGCGGCCTCGGAATCGTGTTTTTCCTAACGACACCCAAGTGCCCATTACAGCCCCAGCCTGTGGTGCTGGAGGTTTTACTGTCAGCAGCTCTTCGGGAAAGGGATAAAACCCCTTCCAGCCCCGTCCTGCCGCTCCGCGCCGCGGCTGCGCCTCTGTTAAAAGGTTGCTAAGCTGCCTCTGAAAGCTCAGGAAGGCAATTATCCATTTTAAAAAAAAAAAAAAAAGCTAATTAGGCAATTTCTCTCCGTATTTAAAGCACCCTCGAGGGTCTCGGGGGGGATTAAGATTTTGTAATATTTTTCAGCTCCTTACTTGATCGTTGCTGCTTCATCTTCTCCCTGGCATTGTGCAATGTTGGGTAACAAAGCCCTGATTCAGGCTCCTTGTGCAAGAGCCCTTTTCCCGGTGTGCCGGGCACCGGCCATCCCGGTGTCCTGTGGGATGGGGTGGGCTGTGTTACGTGGATTGGGGCAAAATTTGGGCTTGCGTTTGGCACGTGGCATCCCTGCATCCTCCATCCCTGCATCCGTGTGCTCGCCCCCCAAAAGCAACCTGCCCGACCCAGGCTGGGTCCCTGCCGGCATTCCTGGCCGGAGCAGCCCCGGAGATGTGTGGAACGTGGCTCCTGCATCCTGCTTAGCTGCAGGAACAGCTTGGCTCCGCGGCGGCTCTCCCTGGTGCTTTGTGCGAGAGAGCTTTTAATAGTGCCTGTGACACAGAAAAGGAACCAGCAGCCTCTGGTAATTTGGGTTGGTTTTTACTGCTGGTGCGTCAGGAGACAACTGTGAACTAATTTCAGGGATGCCATTCCATAACCTTGTGAAATCTGGACCCGTTTCGGGGGGAGGGAGGGCTCCTGGAGGCGCAGCTGGGCCGGGGGCTCCCCGGGGAGGGCCTGTCCCTGCCCTGCTCCGGGTGCGGGGCTGCTCGGCACGTCCCAGGGCAGCGTTTGCCCCCAGCCCTCTGCCCCGCTTGTTGGACTCCGTTTTCCTTGGCACGAGCTCCTGGATCTTGCTCCGTATCATGCGACGAAGGAATTTAAGCAGATCTGGAGCTGCGCTGGCACGAGCAGGTGCTGGACCCCGTGTCCCTGGTCAGCCCTGGGGTGACGCTCTGGAGTGGGTGGTGCGTCCCGGAGCTCCCTGTGCTGTCCCTAAGGCTCCCCGGGATTAGGGGCGAGCACAGCGGGGCCCATCCCGCTGCCTCTGCCCAGGACACGGGCTGTGGAGGCACATTTCGGCTCCCAGAGGCTGGAAAAGCGTGTGAGGAGGGATTTAGTGCCTGCCTGGGACCATTGCAACGATCTGAACCAGGAGCGGGGGGAGAAGGGAAGCTTTTAGGTTGCTAATCATGAAATTTTATGGCAGCCTGGAGAGGCTGTTGGCAAACCACAACACACCCAGGCACGCACACGCACAAATCAGCTGCAGGACGCCCCGGCTTCCCCTGGTGTGAGCGGAGCTGCCGGAGAGCCGGGGGGTCAGAGCGAACCCTCCCGGTGCTGCCTCACGCCCCGGCCTCTCCTTGGGAGCCAAAAAGCTTTTACGGCCTCTCAGGCCTTGCCTGTAAAGTCCAAGGCCGCTCATAAAACATGACGAGGCGCAGCGTTACTGGAAGACGCTCCAAAGGGCCCTGGAGGGCAAGGAGACAGGCAGAGCCCGAGCAGAACTGCTCCCTGCGAAGCACCCGGAGCCCCGGATGGATTTCCAGGCAGCCCGAGAGGTTGTTAATTCACGCCCTGATGATGAACTTAATTTTGTCTCCCGCTGAGCAAATGACGGCTTAGAGGCAGCTTGGCCTTATTGCGGTGTGGAGACTTTTGGGTTTGTGTTTTGTTTGTGTTTTGGGCTTTTCCTGCATTGTTTGCAGAGCAGGGAACGTGCCTCTGCCTGATTTATGATGGAAGCTGCCAGGGACACTCCCGGAGCAGAGCGGGGCCTCCCCCGGCCCCTCGGGCTGCCCTGGGCCCGCGGGGGGTTCACCTGCTGCTCTGGGCAGGGGAGCTGCTGGCTTTAACTCCTCCAGTTCCTGCTCACAAGGAAAGCTTCCCCCCTTCTTCCTTCTTATTTCCTCCCTTCTTTTTATTTCCCCCTCTTTCCTTTTTCTTTCCCCTTGAACATCACCTCGCTGCCTCGGCTCGTCGTTCCCATCCGCTGTGGGAACAGCCCTGCCTGCGCTGGGGTTCTCTGGATCCTCCGCTCCTCTCCGACCGGAGCCATCTCCCGCCTCCACGAACCAATTAATGACAAACTTTCCTCCAATGGAGTAAATAATTTCTTGCATTGAGGCCAGGACTGAGCTGGGAACATCCGCAGCCGCGCCGAGCGCTCCCCTCCCCGGCCTCGGCCTCCTGCTTCCCAGGGCCCCCGGCCAGGGCTGGGCACCGGTTCCTGCAGCCCAG